>JAPFBL010000790.1:0-90621 GCA_026182355.1 Hermatobates lingyangjiaoensis
AAGTAAAAATGTGTAAAGGCTAGTAATGTGAGAAATACATGCAACAAAGTAAATGGTATTCAAAATAAAAAGTTAAAAACAAAGAAGTGAACAAAAACTATAAGTAATGGTTTCATAATAACCATAAAATATATGCAAACAATGAATTATTATGTAAAAATATAAAACAATAATCCTTATGATTAGTTATCGAAAATCAAAATACTATGCATAAATATCTTAAAAATCTGGAGTGGCCTACACTCTACTTTACTATAAGTAACTTAATGTCAAATTTCTTGAGTATATAAAACATAACGTCTCATTTAAGCATAACGTAAACATCTAAATGGGATATAATTATTAGCCTGTCATTCCTGAGGTAGTACAGATAGTGATTGAAGGATATATCAATTTATAAGCTTATTTTTGTACATCACAAATAATTTATTATTTGCAAATAATTTCATTAGTATAACTACAGCAGTAATAGCATTTTTGAAAAACCAAAGTGAATTTTTCTTGAAACGATTTATTCTCCTACAAGAGAACATGGCTATTGTTCAAATAGCCAGTAGATTTCTTACATTGTTTACTTGACATCCTTCTACATTGAATATTAATGTAAAATTTTCAAATTTGAAACAGTAAAATACTCTTTTTTTCTCTGAAAAACTTCATAAACAGCGAAGAAAATGTTGTTTTAAGGTGATTTGTTAATTAAAGATCTACGATAATTACAGTTATTAATCTCTAAACGAAAGATTTCAATTTTGAATTATCTTTTACATTTTTGGTTTTTAACAGAATTATTTTACTGGGAATTTTATGGCTTCTTAGTATTTAATAAGATCATTTTCCTTCCCCTTTGTCAAATAACATATATACGAATTTTTTTTTAATGAGTGTTATCATTTACCTGCACAATATTATTCCTTTTACATCTCTTATAAGTCAATAATATATTTTCATTTTTCCATTAGAAACATCAATTTTATCTCAGTGGATTCGCTCAAAAAATTTCTAAGTCAATGTAAACTATGTAAAAAAATACAAAAATTCGACAAGTATGCAGGTGATCTCTTAGTCAAGAATAAACAAACAGTTTTTATATCGTTATTGCTCTTTCCCGTAATTGGAACTTCATGATTTTTTTTTTTGTAAATTGCTAATTTTTTGTTCCATTTTTGGTTAAATTTTCATTTTTTTTTAACGAGCCGTTTAGCGTCAAAAAATCATTTTCTGAAAACACAAATCGTACTGTAACGCCCCTATAGCGAAAGTAATTTAAAAAAAAAATATCTCATCTCATTTGCCATATAATGTTCTATTTGTAGGCATAGTTTCATTCTTGTCCGTCAAACAGTATGGCTTGTATCGCTCTCACAAGGTTTGAGATTGAATTATAAGTCAAAATTTTTACATTTTATTAAAAAAAAATATTTCCTGTTGTCTTAAAATTCTGAATATATTTTTCGTTTGTTGCATTTGTAACTTCAAAGATAATGTCAAAATTTCAAAACTCTAGGGTTATCAGTTTAGGAGAAATAAATGTTTTAAAAAAAACGGTTTTTGGCAAAAAAAGTGACTTTCCCATCATGCATAATTCTTCCCAAACAATAGGGATCTTCGTCTAAATGGGGCCCATTTTTGTGTAAAATATCAACTTGATCCATCAAAGATTCTGGACCGTAGCGTGGTAACAAGCAATGCTAACACACGCACCCACCCACCCACCCACCCACCCCACCCACACACACACACACAGACATCATCGTAAAAAACGTCATAAAACGACTTCTGGGACCTCAAAACATGTAATTCCGTCAAAATCTCGAGATCGAATTTTTTCACGATCACTATACTTTACTTATAGTAAAGTAAAAATAATAAGAATTACGTAGATGAACAGGAAAAAAAATAAAGGAATAAATAATAAAGAAAAAGGTATCTCGTGTTTGGCGATTTCAAGAATTACTTTTCAAGAAAAAAAAAACCTTTTTTTTTATGTGGAGACGTAATTCTTGAAACCCCCAAACATGAGTACATACCACACTACAGCAGATTGTACAAGTAATGAATGAAAAAGGAATTTGGTGAAGTTAAGCGCAGATTTAAAAAAATCTGGAGTGGCCTACACTCTACTTTACTATAAGTAACTCAATGTCAAATTTCTTGAGTATATAAAACATAACGTATCATTTAAGCATAACATAAATATCTAAATGGGATATAATTATTAGCATTGCATTCGTGAGGTAGTACAGATAGTGATTGAAGGACATATCAATTTATAAGCTTATTTTTGTACATCACAAATAATTTATTATTTGCAAACAATTTCATTAGTATAACTACAGCAGTAATATCATTTTTGAAAAACCAATGTGAATATTTCTTGAAACGAAATATTATCCTACAAGAGAACATGGCTATTGTTCAAATAGCCAGTAGATTTCTTACATCGTTTACTTAACATCCTTCTACATTGAATATTAATGTAAAAATTTCATATTTAAAACTTTAAAATACCCTTTTTTTCTCTGAAAAACATCTTAAACAGCGAAGAAAATGTTTTTTTAAGGTGATTTGTTAATTAAAGATGTACGATAATTACAGTTATTAATCTCTAAACGAAAGATTTATATTTTGAATTATCTTTTACATTTTTGGTTTTTAACAGAATAATTATACTGGGAATTTTATGGCTTCTTAGTATTTAATAAGATCATTTTCCTTCCCCTTTGTCAAATAACATATATACGATTTTTTTTTTAATGAGTGTTATCATTTATCTGCACAATATTATTCCTCTTACATCTGTTATAAGTCAATAATATATTTTCATTTTTCCATTAGAAACATCAATTTTATCTCAGTGGATTCGCTCAAAAAATTTCTAAGTCAATGTAAACAATGTAAAAAAATACAAAAAATTCGACAAGTATAGCAGGTGATCTCTTAGTCTAGGATAAACAAAGAGTTTTTATATCGTTATTGCTCTTTTCCGTAATTGAAACTTCATGATTTTTTTTTTATGAATTGCTAATTTTTTGTTCCATTTTTGGTCAAATTTTCATTATTTTTTAACGAGCCGTTTAGCGTCAAAAAAACATTTTCTGAAAACACAAATCGTACTCTAACGCCCTTTAGCGAATGTAATTTTAGAAAAAAATATCTCAACTCATTGTCCATATAATGTTCTATTTATAGGCATAGTTTCATTCTTGTCCGTCAAACAGTATGGCTTGTATCGCTCTCACAAGGTTTGAGATTGATTTATAAGTCAAAATTTGTACATTTTATTGAAAAAAAAATATTTCCTGTTGTTTTAAAATTCTGAATATATTTTTCGTTTGTTCCATTTGTAACCTCAAAGATAATGTCAAAATCTCAAAACTCTAGGGTTAGTAGTTTGGGAGAAATAAATGTTTTAAAAAAAAACGGTTTTTGGCATAAAAGTGACTTTCCCATCATGCATAATTCTTCCCAAACAATAGGGATCTTCGTCTAAATGGGGCCCATTTTTGTGTAAAATATCAACTTGATCCATCAAAGATTCTGGACCGTAGCGTGGTAACAAGCAATGCTAACACACGCACCCACCCACGCACCCACCCACCCACCCACCAACCACCACACACAGACATCATCGTAAAAACTTCATAAAACGACTTCTGGGACCTCAAAACATGTAATTCCGTCAAAATCTCGAGATCGAATTTTTTCACGATCACTATACTTTACTTATAGTAAAGTAAAAACAGGTTCAAGTAGCTAAATGTGAACTTGTGCAGAAGCTGTTTAAGTTGTAGGAGTAACAGTTGTAAGGAAAAGTGTCAGTTTAAGATTTAAACAATTAAGATTTGATTAAAGGGAAAATGTGGCAGACGGCAAGAACATATATACCATTCAAACAAATTTATGTGATACAATATTTATTGAAGTATTTTATTTTAATTTCAATACTGAATATGTTTTGAACAGTAATCTACACTTTCAATATGACATTTGAATACACTATAAACAAGTAATGTTCTATTGAAATGCAACAACCTATTTCAGAATGTCCCTTGTCTGCTATTCTGATGTCAATAGCAACCTCTAATTCTAACTGGTTTGCGAATCTGGATTCAATAGTTGATTTAAGATGATGTTAGTAATTGTGGTTGTTGAGTTTGCTATTAAAAAACGAACACCATTGTCTTTGTTATGAGCCGTAATAGTGATGAAAACCAATGGATCTTAGCACAGTCGTCTTTATTGAGACTAAACTAGAGATATAATTAACATGCGTATTTTCTTTATAGATGTGTTTTGTTGATGTTAAAGTGTGTTTTAATTTGAAAGAAGAGATTTATTAAAAGGGTACTCATTTTAATTAAAAACAAAATTATACGCATCAATAGAATATTGGAGACTGAATTGAGGCTGGTCAAGGCAGGGGCGAGGCGACCTTTTGTGAAATGACTGTGAGCAGTGAAGAATCCAGTACTCACACTTATAGTTTTTATCAACAGAAAGTGTAAATATTTGTGACTTCCATTCTAGTTGACATTGCCTTGTGTTGACTCCACGTTAAAGCTGCATCATCTCATCAGGTTTCTTTCACATATAGCTGAGAGCTGGACAGCGTCCAGATGACATGACCGCTCCTTTTGCCTCATACGCTGTGTAACAAGTGATTTTGTTACATACCCTGAGTACAGTATAGTGGTTTTGTTTCAGATACCTGGCTACCTGAACAAGCGGCCTGCCGCATCGAGCTGACAGGAGGGCTACGTGAACAGCCTTGACGTAGCTGCCCAGCACCTAGTCATGGCCCAGGACTACGGGCTCCCAGTTGACTGTGTCTGGGTCATCAGAGTGCAGCCTGGGTCGAGGGTGAGTAATCACCATCATCTAACACCTTTCTATCTTCTCCACTAACACTTTTACGTCATTTTTACCACCCATTTTTGTACTAATGTAGAATTTATTGATATATTTTTATTACTTCAGTTTCAGTTTTTTATTTCATTTTTTTTTAACTTTATTTGATTTTAATTTTTATTTTATCTTGGTTTTATTATTTTTCATCTAGTTACTTCGTTTTTATCTTTTCATCTTCTACCTAGATTAATTATATTTGCACTGTTAACATGATGAAGGTTAGGTTAGGTTGCAGTGGCAGTCCCACAAGGGAACACTCGTTCCCTATTTATTTACTTTGGAGTGATTAAATTTATTGCTGGAGTGAGTATTGAACCAGGATCTACTATTCCAAACGCGAGCAAGTTGCCCCTAACCTACGCTGGCCCCTCTAATGTGATGAAAGACTTGTGATTTCGTAGAATTGTGATTCTACATTGGGAGTTCTAAATTTTGCCTAATTCCAGTGTCTTTCGAGTAGAGATCTTCAACGAGTTCCTGACATCGTAGAGGCTCGGGACCGAGGACTTAATCGTCCTCTCCAAGTGACGAGTATTCAGATTTATTCACCTCCCGCGTGAGTAATTCGAGGGCCAGGTGGGGGTCGAACCCCGGACTGCCAGCCCAGAGGCGAGTACGTTAACAACTGAGCTAACCTACCCCCAAACTCATCTTTAATGGTAGCTTTCTTTTCCACTCAACCGTCTTGAAAACGTGTATTACTTGTAGCAAGCTGCTGATAAGCTCATGATAATGGTCATGTCATTAAATGGTCATCAGTAAACAATAAGAGTTGATGAGTTTTGATGAATCAAATTGATTTATTTGGAATGTTTTATTTTAATATGGCTATTCTGTAGAGGTAATATGAAAGCTTTTTTTTTCATATCCATTTAATTTTCGTTATTCAAATGAACTTGAAATGTTTTAAAATGAACCATTTAAGCTTTTAAAAGGGATTGCTTAGTGTTAGCATGGGATATATTCAAGAGTTTTGAATGTTTTCAGACATGTTTGCTCATATAATGAGCATCATACTCGTATCTTGTTAACTCTTGCTTGTATTAGTGGTAGTTATGAGGACAATGTACGGCTAGGTATACTACATATATTTATATTCCTTTTTTGGAGATTTATTGTTTTCTTTACAGATTTAGGTTCAGTTAGAATTAGTTTGTTAGAACTACAGTTTATTACAACTAGTGTAGTGTGTTTCAATGTAGTGGCTAGATCAGCTAAGTCAGATTTTCATCCGCATCGTTTGTAATACATTCATCAGTTGTATCCTTGTGAATGTTGTAGTGGGTTGTTACTTTAGGTTACAGGGGCCCACAAGTTAGGTAGGTAGTCCCACAACGGAACACACATAGGTGCAAAAGGGTTAGCAATAATCTTTTCCAACGGTCCACCGCCACATATTCCTGTACTCCCTTGTGTGCGGATGCCGACATGATAGTCAACTTATTTGTCGGATTTTATTATCAATGTTTGTCCAGCTAGTGTACCAGACAAGGGCTTTATTCTTGGAATCAGGCAGCTCCTAATCTAATTCATCATTTCTAGTGAATTCGTCGCCCTCTATGGGAGACATTGCATTGCACGTATAGATAAAACTTTTCATGCTTTTTCTATTAATTTTTTTCCCATTAATTAATTTTATATCCCATAATTGTCTCTCAATAGGAAACAAACTGAATCTTTCTTGATGACAATACATCCATTACTTGCCGTTGCTTCTACTAAACGTGCTTGGTTTCCTTTTCTCCTGAAGATGGATTGCCCAAAAAGTTGAGTATGTAAGTGTGTTTCTTTATTCTTCTTTAATTTTGAACTCGTATTGAGTCCAGTTTGGATCGTCTTCCCATTTTATAATGAATTATAATAATAATAGTAATAGCATTGTATATTATTCTAGATAAATCATTTATGTTTAAATGAATATAGCCACATTAAAACAAACGAGTTTGGTAATATTTGACAATAGACTTTGATCTGAAGTCTACACGACCATCGCATTAAGACAAAACCTAAACTCTATTGATTGTCATCTAGTTTGTTATTTTACTCAGTGTAAAGTTTATTATTGTCTGCTAATAACTTTCTTTTATCTTTACTGAAAACTAATATTTGAATGAAAACTTTCAAGAGGCCTTCAGTATCAAACAAAGGACTAACGAGAACGACAATCCATTCATTTACAAAACAATGTGTTTGATCCACACTATTTTCTGGTTTTGCATACAAATTCTTTTCTCTTATTGGGGACTTCAAAACTACGTCTCTACACAAAAAACTTAATATTATACTAACAACCCGTTTCGAACACTTAGTGCTCTTCTTCAGGTTAATGTCTAAAAAATATACATATTTGTGACTTTAAGAACATCAGAATGAATTATTTGAAATTGAATACAATTTGAATGAGCTGTTGAGGTTTTTAACAATGGAATTAATATGAAAAATCAGGGACCAGGTTAGCTCAGTGGTTGACGTACTCGCCTCTGAACTGAGAGAACCGGGGTTCGATCCCCACCTGGCCCTCGATTTATTCATGAGGGAGGCGAATAAATCTAATTTCGTCGTCCCTCGGAGAAGGACGATAAACCGTCAGTCCCGAGCCTGTACGATGTCAGGTACTCATTAAAGATTCCTACTCTAAATATACTTGAGTTAGGCAAAATTTAGAACTCCCATTGTAGAATCAATCTTCATTGTGTGGTATCACAAAGGGCCAATGCTCGGTCTACGTGTGTTCTCTTGTGGGACTACTACTGCAACCTAACCTAATATGGAAAATCACTTAATTAATCATGAACCTTAATGAAGCATCACAACATCCTGAAACGTGATCTAATTTATAGGTAACAAAGAATTTTAGTTACCTGCTCTTTTGCGAGTCGATCTACGGGAAGGTGTTAGAAAGGTTGAAGGAGTATTGGTAGGGGTGGGATAGTGTTGGGAGGACTGTAGGAAGGCTTGGCAGGTATACGTATTTACCTAACTGTACATTGGAACATGGCCGTATTTGCAATAGAAACTACATCTTTCAAATTATATATAAAGGTTAAGAAATTTCGTACAACTCGGAATTGGTTCGTTTAGACCAGTTCTCAACGTGGTCCACATGGACCCCCAGGGGTCCACAGAGGATTACTGGGGGTCCATGAGGAAAGTAGTATTCTGAAGGTCCATGACACGTGGTTAGGGCTCCATGTTAAGTTTATATAAATTTATCAGCAAACCAAACATAAATCAAAGCATAGTAAGCTTTGGCCGAACAATATTCAAACATAATGAAAATATAAGGCCTATTATCCTCGTCAGTTTGTTAAAATTCTCTTTATGGTACATTAAAAATTTATTCGGTTACAATTTATTTCAGGGTTCTTTATAAAATGTTAATGAAGAAATATTTTGTTATTGTTTTAAAAACATTTTTGTATTTTCGCATGCCTTGTAGATGTAATGAAATTATTTCATAATTAACGATATTCATTTACCTAAAAACAAATATTTATTTATAAATTTGTATAATTTTGTTTTTTAAGTATCCGGGGGAGTGGAGCTCCACAAGTAGTTTTTAGGGGGTCCACAAGTAGCTTTTAGGGGGTCCACAAGCAAACAAAGGTTCTCAACCATAGGAAGGAATTTGTTCTATAGGATTTATTGATTTCGAATGCTTCTAAGCCATTCAAGAAACTTATCATTTATACGTAAATACCGCATTATAACAGATTGCACGAGTAATGAAACACTTTTCTTGAAATTTAACACCTTGCTCTTAAAGAACAAGATGATGTAACTTTACATTGAAGGGATACGCAGCGCCGGTGAGATGAACTTTACCATCTTTTATACTAATCAATAACTTTAGGAAAATATTCTAATCTAACACTATAAATTATGTTATTTTATAAAATAAATAAAGGATTGTTTATAAGAAAAGAATATATACACAAAGTGAAATGTAGGATTAATTAGATTGAAGGGTGGAGAAAGAGGCGGGAGACATCAAAGAGATCCGCTTAAGTTAGTCCAGCCAGCCTCCGGCTGAATTGCATTAATGCATCAAGTCGGCGAATTTAGAGGAAACCACTTGCGATTCATAACGACATTACTTAGCGCGCGCTGAAATGGTGTTTGAAAGAAACAAGAGGACTGACTGCTCTTGCTTATAATATTCAATTAGCGCTTAATATAAAAAGAATGGAAGTAATTCTAAGGTAATGCAATCAGTATGTGTGATTACTTACTGTAGGGTAAAAAAGTTAATGAAATAGTCTCCACATAGGGAAGTTTAATAATATAAACAACGCGTTTCGAACAAATAGTGTTCTTCTTCAGGCGTGAAACCAAGGATGAGTGTGTGTGGTACAACTGTACTACAGATACTGTGAAGCAGTTGCACCACAGACACTCATCCTTGTATGTGTCCTTACTCATGAAGAAGAACACTACGTATTTAAAACGCGTTGTTTATAATGTGGTGATTATTTCATTAACTTTTTACCCTACAAGAATAGAAGTAAGTTTCAAACGAGTGTGTATGATGTATAAAGGTTTTAGGTTATGTGAGTCACATCTGACTACACACATATAAACACACTTATTCTTATCTACCTAAAGCCTTTCCTAATTTTCTGGTTTTCATCTCCCTCCCAGTTGTAACGTTATTCTATTTTGCGCAAAAACAATGACAATATTGCACCATCCTTTGATAACAGTATCTATCATTATCAGGCTTTTAATAATAATTTTGTAGAATCGAGTCAAATTGAATGCAGACAAACAAATACTGAAGTAGTTGTGCTTTTGTGTAGTAATGACTCAATACTGGGAGTAATATTCGGTCATTTTTACAGGCGTCTCTTTGAATATTTCATGTAAACAATTTTCTGAAAATTAAACCCAGTTCCACCATCGCCATGTCGATGACTGTTTCATTTAATTGAGCAGCTATTAATATCTAAATAAAGTAAAACAAACATCTTGGTTAAAGAAATGTTTTTTAAAAAATGGAATTTCCTGTAATTTTGTACCGAACTTTTTTAACTTAAACACCACGTACTAACTGACTGCATTACCTTAGAATTACTTCCATTCTTTTTATATTAAGCTCAAATTGAATATTAAATAGCGAGAGCAGTCCTCTTGTTTCTTTCAAACACCATTTAAGCGCGCGCTAAGTAACCTCGGTATGAATCGAAAGTGGTGTATAATGTAATTTTCATTGTTAACAATGTTAACAAGTACAAAGATGTTACCATTGTTGTAAACAATAATATTGGTAAATGTAATCCTCTTAATCATGTATGAATGACTGCACTTTCCTGCACGAGATTCCCATCGGCGCAGAGTCTTTGATATTGTGTGACACAATAGCGAGATTATAGAACGAACTTGTACATCTATTCATACTTTATTAAGCTAAAATTCATTGCACTGCTAGAAATCGAAAAAATGTTTTCTCATAATTCTTAAAAATAATCATTTTTTACCTTACAATAAAGGAACAAAATTAATTTTGACAAAATACGAATATCTCGAGATTTTGACAGATTTAAATGTTTTGAAATGCCTGTGTGGGTGTATGCGTGCGTGCGTGTGTGTGGTTGAACGGCTCGGTGGGTGAGTACACCAAGGCTGGCCGCGTTGTTTGACAGATCAATATTACTTGATACTCAAAACGGTCTCTTTAGCATACATATGCTGTATTGTTTTTCGAAAACATTGCATCATGGGAAACAAATTATTTTGGAAAATGTTTGATTTCAGATAACTCTTTTCTCTTCAACTATTCAAATTTGTGATTATTACGAAATGAATAGTATCTTTAACATGAAAAAAAATCTGGAGTGGCCTACACTCTACTTTACTATAAGTAACTTAATGTCAAATTTCTTCAGTATATAAAACATAACGTCTCATTTAAGCATAACATAAATATATAAATGGGATATAATTATTAGCATTTCATTCGTGAGGTAGTACAGATAGTGATTGAAGGACATATCAATTTATAAGCTTATTTTTGTACATCACAAATAATTTATTATTTGCAAATAATTTCATTAGTATAACTACAGCAGTAACAACATTTTTGAAAAACCAAAGTGAACATTTCTTGAAACGAAATATTATCCTACAAGAGAACATGACTTTTGTTCAAATAGCCAGTAGATTTCTTACATCGTTTACTTGACATCCTTCTACATTGAATATTAAAGTAAAATTTTCAAATTTAAAACAGGAAAATACCCTTTTTTTCTCTGAAAAACATCTTAATGAGCGAGGAAAATGTTGTTTTAAGGTGATTTGTTAATTAAAGATGTACGATAATTACATTTATTAATCTCTAAACGAAGGATTTTAATTTTGAATTATCTTTTACATTTTTCGTTTTTAACCGAATTATTATACTGGGAACTTTATGGCTTCCTAGTATTTAACAAGATCATTTTCCTTCCCCTTTGTCAAATAACATATATACGATTTTTTTCTGAGTGAGTGTTATAATTTTCCTGCACATATTACTCCTCTTACATCTCATATAAGTCAATAAACATTTTAAATTGTTGCTTTATAAATATCAATTTTATATCAGTGGATTCACTCAAAAAATTTCTAAGTCAATGTAAACAATGTAAAAAAATACAAAAAATTCGACAAGTATAGCAGGTGATCTCTTAGCCTAGGATAAACAAAGAGTTTTTATATCGTTATTACTCTTTCCCGTAATTGAAACTTCATGATTTTTTTTTTATGAATTGATAATTTTTTGTTCCATTTTTGGTGAAATTTCCATTATTTTTTAACGAGCCGTTTAGCGTCAAGAAAACATTTTCTGAAAACACAAATCCTACTGTAACGCCCCTTTAGCGAATGTAATTTTAGAAAAAAATAATCTCAACTCATTCTCCATATAATGGTCTATTTATAGGCATAGTTTCATTCTTGTCCGTCAAACAGTATGGCTTGTATCGCTTTCACAAGGTTTGAGATTGAATTATAAGTCAAAATTTGTACATTTTATTGAAAAAAAATATTTCCTGTTGTTTTAAAATTCTGAATATTTTTTTCGTTTGTTGCATTTAAAACCTCAAAGATAATGTCAAAATTTCAAAACTCTAGGGTTGTCAGTTTAGGAGAAATAAATGTTTTAAAAAAAACGGTTTTTGGCAAAAAAAAGTGACTTTCCCATCATGCATAATTCTTCCCAAACAATAGGGATCTTCGTCTTTATGAGGCCCATTTTTGTGTAAAATATCAACTTGATCCATCAAAGATTTTGGACCGTAGCGTGGTAACAAGCAATGCTAACACACTCACCCACCCACCCACCCACCCACACACACACACACAGACATCATCGTAAAAACGTCATAAAACGACTTCTGGGACCTCAAAACATGTAATTCCGTCAAAATCTCGAGATCGAATTTTTTCACGATCACTATACTTTACTTATAGTAAAGTAAAAAGTTCAGTTTAGTTTTTGTCGAATTCGAACAAAAAAAATGACACTTTGTGGAAAACATCAACATAAAATTGCTACGCTGTTAATAAATTTTCAAGAAATGTTGATTACTAGAAAAGGCAATAGAGCTATTAAAAAAGAAAACTCAACTTGTAATGATGCTAACGTCTTTACTTGTAGGTTTTGTTTTCATTAAATTATATTTTTCTTACCTGATTCGACTCAATCTTCTTAGTTTATGGCTTAATATAAGAAATTTGAAGATCTTTTAAAGAATTAATATAAATTATAGTTATAAAAGAACACTCCATCAGCCATATATTTCATGACGTTTTCCAGAGTGACTCATGGATACCTAAGGAAGGTGTTTTAATATATGTGAATTGTTTAATTTTTTGTAATGAAGTGTTTCAATGTGTAGTTGTTTTCTAAGACCCACACTTACAAGGCTTTCATCTTTTTTGGTGCTGTTCGGGGGCCGTGGGGAGGGGGGGTTAAAATCGTGACTCATTTATTATTTGACACCCAGTTTAGTTATGGGTGAACCACTTTACCTGTTGATTCTACACTGGAAGTCCTAAATTTTGCCTTACTCAAGTGTATTAAGAGTAGGTATCTTTAACGAGTAGTTGACATCGTATAGACTCGGGGCCGAGAGTTTAACATCCTCTCCGAAGGACAACTTGCTAAGATTCATTCACCTCTCACTTGAATATATCGAGGACCAGGCGGGTATCGAACCCAGGACCTTCCAGTTCAGAAGCGAGTACGTTAACCACTGAGCTAACCTGGCCCCTAATCAAGCCAAATGTCGCATCTTTCAATAAATCGGAAAGTCAGACATAAAGGTCTTGGTGTGTTTAATAGCATCCTTGTTATTAGGTAGTATTGAAGAGTAAGAAAGGCACTCCTTTGTTCATTATAACAAACAAGGTAATACTTTAATCCACTTCGCCGGTAGTAACTAACATTTTTCCTTACTATTTCATGAAATTACAATATTGGAAAAGCAATAATACACTGGGAATGCCAACTATATTCTCTATCCTGTTTGACTTATTACAATGTACCTCTCGTTTCGACCACACCATGGAAAATTGTTTCCCAAGCCCACAATCTCATGAAATGGAAGATACCAATGTTCTTAGTTAGATTGAAACTTTTTCTGAAACTTGGAAGCCTTTGAAATTAATAAATTCGGACGTTTAAATTTTTCCTTATGATTAAATGAACAGATCCCTAATGCTGTAAATGTTATATTAATAGTATTAATATAATAAAAACTGTTTAGTTTTAAAGTTTAGTTTTCTCTAGTTTAGATTACATGGTGTAGAGTTTATGTTCACTATAATACCGTTGTGTTAACATACCTGCCCCACTCCTCCCTTCTCATATTACTCTGTTTCCAATAGTGTCCGTTGACTCCTTAATTAATATACATCACCTTACTGAGGTAGGTATTTAGCTCATTTTTGTTTTAATTTTCGTTGTTTTCTTTATTCAGTTTTCAAAATGTGTATACATATTTTTGTTTATATTGAAGATGCACCTGTTGATAAACACAATATGTTCGAAATGCGTTGTGCGATCTAATCCTTTTTGTGTGAAGACTTAGTGTTTCTTTTACTCTGGTGGGATCAGGGTTCAAGTTAGGGAAACCTGCACAGGAAATAATTTAGACGCCATTGCTTTGAGTGACGTCATAGGAAGTCTTGGTACTTCCATTGGGCAGGCAGGCAGTCACGAGTTAATCGTTGTAGATTGTTGATCATTCCTCAATAATGTTCAAAATGATTCTCTTAAGGAAGATATTACCTTCAAAATCACTTGAAATAGCAAGTACCAATATATTCTCAGTTATTTACGTATTTATAATTGTTGTTTAATTTCATTTAATACTTATAACAAATAAGAATAATAAGCTGTATACTTAGAGATTTTTTCCAACAATATGGCTGCTAAAAATCAAGGTTAGCATCCTTCATTTAAACTATTTTTGTTTTCTTTTCTTAAATATGGAAGAAATAACTTTAATGGCAATGACTTTAAACATTATTTGGTTAAGAAGATATATTTAGTGCTGTAATTATTATTTTAGAATAGTTAATGGAGTAGATTGTTTCAGTTTTAATAGTTATTGATGTCCAAATTAAAACATTTCTTTTGGTTTACAACTATATGATAAGGAGTTGTAATAAATGTATTTATAACAGTTAAATTTATTAAACTTTTTTTGTTACAACTTACAAGTATACAAGTAAGTTACAAGAATTAAGTCTTATAAGTGTTAATAATGACTGAATTATGTTATTAATTAATAGCAATGATGTATCAACTTCATTTAGGATGAGAAAATTATTTTACTCTACTAAAAATGAATTAATACAAATATTGAGATATAACAAAATCAAAAAGTAATTGTAATAAATTCCTTCAGTTGTACTAAAAAATTTATTGTACAAATAAATAAATTTAATTAATTAGTTTAATAAATTACTTCAGTTTTTGAAACTTCTGTTTATTTATTATAATTTATAGTTCAAAACACAATTATGCAACATATTATAATTATAAAATTAATATAACCCAAATGGAAAACTTTTCAAATGTCAAATGTTATCAATGACTTCAATAAATATTCTATTTTTCTTATATAAATTTTAAGATCTCGCTTAAATATCATTAAAGTGATTCTGACGTAAAATGGAAACCAAACAAAAGTCTCCACAAATTTAATTTGTGTGGAGACTTTTGTTTGTTTATCCATTTTACCCCAGAATGAGTAAATACCGCACAATTACGGATTGCACAACTAATGATTCATTAAAGTGATGTTCTAGGTTTAACAAATCTCACTGAAATGTTTTATGAAGTTAAAATTATATTTTCTTTATTTCATTTTTTTTTAAAGAAACTATATGTTAACAAATCTAGAGTTGTTAGTGTGTCAATGATAGACAAATTATTTATTTGAAGTTGCTATCTGTAATTCTAACTAAATTGAAATATTACTTCATTTAGAAAAATATTATTAAACTTAAATAATAAGTCTATTAATATTCCTGTGAACGTTTATTTATATATTTATGTATTTATTTTTTGACAAAAGTAAGAAATTAATGGACTCTTAGTTACAATATTAGGTTAGTTTACTTCCTGAATTTAATCACTGATAAGAGAATGTATCACCTAATGAACAAGTCTGTAATCACACATTTACTTACTACCATAAAAGTTGTATTAAATGACCTTTGTAATGAATATTGATAAAACATGAATTGACTAATTTAAATATCGATATTCCAGTCAGTTGTTTCACAATTACAGAGTTATATTTAGAGCAGTGTTCAACAATGTTTGATACGTCGGTCCAATTGAAGGTTTTCAGAAAAATCTCAACTTTACTATAAGTAAACGTACTATAAAACTATAATAATATACTATAAAACAAAAATAGATTCTAGTAGCTTAAATTTTTAGAATTGGCCAAACATATCAAACCATTTATTCTGGTTTAATAAATATAATTGGGTGCTTGGTTTCGACAACTAAATAAGTGAAGTAAATTTGATTTCACAAGTAGTATATTGGGTCTAGCTTTAGTAAAGTTCATCTCATGACAAAATATATGTAAGTGATGTTAATGTAATGTCTCATGGTTATACCTTTACCTGGGGACTATATCACTTTTTTCTGGCAGTCTTTGACTCTCTTTAATGAGCCTTGAATTAGGAAGTGAAGAAGCTTTCTTATTAAATTTTGTTGTTCATTTGTAGGTCCAGTTGAACTTCACTCAGTTCGGCCTGAAGCTGCCAAACGACTGCGAGTCCAACTTCCTGGACGTGTTCGGCGAGCGAACCGACTTGGGTTCTCGCTTGCACACCTTCTGCGGCTCCATGGCAGAGCTGGTCCTCTCACCGTCCAGCTTACTTCAGCTGCGCTTCTTCCTCTTGCCTGCCTCCATCGACTCGCACTTCCAAGCGCTCTTCACCGCTTTCAAGGACAAGCCTAAGGACCATGGTACTATACTATTTCTAAGTACTATTCCAGCCAAGTTAAAGATGAAGTACTTGTATAGAAAACTAACCATTACTTTATAATTTCAATGTATGTATGTAGGCACACATTAACGTGGAACACATTAAATAAAAGATCACATGTTAAATAATAGTGAGAGAGAGGGTAAGACAGAGTGAAGAAGAGGGTGATGTATATATACATATAATAACAAAATTTCACAATAAACATGTGAAACAAAAATCAACGTCCGAACCACAGTAAGAAATGAGAAAAATGACAAAAATCTTTCAACCATAGCAAGCGGTGTTCATCAGAGTTAAAACTCAGAGTTTTGGCTCTGACAAAGACCGTTTGTCATAGTTTAAAAATCTTAGTCTTTTTTCCAATTTCTTATTGTGGTTTCAACGTTGACTGTTATATCACGTGTTTTTGTGAAATCTGGTTATATATGTATATATTTGTGAATTTTGATAGCAGTCCTTCTTTTAAGCACATATTATTAAAAACATAACCATAGTTGGCAGAAACTTGCTTCTTTATAAGTTTCTCTGTCTTCCGAAATAAGGATTTTGTTGTTATATCTAAACTATATAACAAACTTCCTACACAGTTAACAGTCAACATGTTTCAACTCTTTCATAGAGCCATCTTCAGGACGAGAATGATTCTCAATTGCTTTTTCCTTTTATATAAGCAAAGTAGAGTCAATTAGAGGGATTAAGGTTGTTTATTCGATGTGGAAGGGGCCGGATTTATTACCTAGGCCGGACCTATTTGACCTTGTGTTCCAAATAGTTTTAGGCTCCTATGGCTGTTTTCTTACTGAATATTAATATGGAGTTTCATTTTTTGTATACATACAGCCTCAATAATTTTAAGTCTCTGTTGATCTCTTTCTCTTTTAATTATTTTAGTGCCTGCCACAATAATTCCCTTGTCAATTTGGTCTTGTGAGTTTGCTCCTTGTGTTTCTTGGGAGTTTCAGACATCAGATGCATTGTGAGTCGTAGTAGTTATTCCAATGTACGAATGTTTTCGGTTTTCACAGTCACCGTATGTACAAGTATATTCATACACTAGATTAGTTTCTTTGAGTGCTCTTAGTTTGGTTATTCTTTTTTATAAACAGACTGCTGATTGTGGGGCTTCTATAGTAAGTAATCAGAGAAACTCTGTCGTCTTTGTTTGTACACTTTCTGTTGTTTATGGTATTCTTCATTACCCTTTCATCAATTTTGCACTGTTCGGAGTATTGGTTTCTATAGTAGATTTTATGAATAGTTCCAGGTGTGTCTTTACTCGTTTGTTTGCGTTCGTTGTCATGTAGATATGCCTTTAGAATGTTGTCGAATTTCTCGTTATAGTAGCCATTGTTTACGAATGCCTGCTTTGTTCTGTTTATGTTACAATGAAAAATCTTCCAGTCTGAAGCTATTTTATAAGTTCGATGAATCAGAGCTTTTGTAGTTGTATCCTTGTAGCATTGTGGACACTCACTCAATACATTGAGGTATAAGGCTGTATTGGTGGCTTTTACGTACACTGAAGTTTCAGTTTTATGGTTTTGCATATTGATATTTACGTAAAGGAAATTAATTTTCTTATTTATTGATTTCTCAATTGTGAATTTTAAACAGGACTCTTCTTCAAATGTTTTCTTTAAGTTTTCAATGTCGTTCATACTTTTTGATACTATGAAGCAGTCATTCACGAATCTACAATAGACTATTGGTTTGATCTCCGGTCTGTTGAACGTTATATTATTTTCAATATGACACATGTAATAATTGGCAAATGTCACTCCCATGGCAACTCCATCCGTCAGTAAATACATGGATCCGTCTATGTTCGTAAATGGATTTTCCATAGTGCAGGCTATAGGTGTGTTTACGATGGAAAGAGGTAAAGGAAGGAACGGGATTGATGAAAGGACAAGTAAGACACCCACGACGTCGGCATTGAACCATTCCACCAGCAGTATTGGGAGGCTTAGGAGAAGAGATGTGAGAGAAGATAGGTCGGAGATTAGCAGGTTAGCGGTAGGAAATGGAAGGTGCATCTCTGAAAGAGGTTTTTACAGTGTACTGATTATAATCAGTACTAATAGAGGTACTACAAGAATGGCTTTTTCACGAAATGCCTTTTTACTTAAAGTAAAAAAAAATGTTTTATATCAATACAAAAGCAATGAGAAATTAAATAAGTACACCTAAAGGTATACTATTCAAATTAGCTCTGTCACTCCTAAAATAAATGCAGCTTTTGTCCGTACTGAATATAGATCATGCTCAAAAGATATACATGTTTGTATTCATGTGGGAGGTTGGGTTGGTGGGCGTGTATTGAAAAGTCTGAACACGCTACTGGGCGCACCGAACAATAAATAAAATTCATTTTATACCAAAAAATAGCCCCTACAATTCAGTTTGTTACTCGTAGTTTGCTGCAATCTTACATCAAAAATTCACTTGTCATTTCAGACATCATTTTTTCTTCTTAACCACTAACAGTAAATTGTTTAATGTAGAGATTATTGTAAAACTGATATTTAGTACTTTAGACTAAATAAACGTTGACCTTTTTTTTTTTTTTGAACTGAAAGAAAAATGTCAGCTTAAAAGTTTGACTTGAGATTGATTTTGAAAGCTTGTGGGCAAGATGCTGGTGTCGACTGTTCGAAAGCTCATAAAGACGTTATACCAAAACATACGAGGTGGTTAGAGGTGGTCGTAGCTCCATATAAGGACTGTCATCATACAGGAACTGTATAATTAGAGATTGTCAAAATTACTTTTTGAAGAAAAGCGATATTATGGTAACTATTACTAATCTAGGATTCGTGGTATTAATGATTCGTGGTATGGCAAAACTATAGAATTTGACAATAAAAGGGGCTCCGTTGAAGTATTAGAGAAAGTTTTTTTAGCACCCTTCAAAGCTAAATCGATATAAGAAGAGGGGTATTTTAATGAAAGGGCAATTGGCGTAGTTTTGCCATACCACGAATCATTGGACCCCCTTTCAAGATTAGCCAAAAAACTTGATTTTAATATAGTGTTTTCTAATCGTAATAACGTGGGTAATATGTTAATAAAAAACTCTCCAAGCGAATTGGAGTCCTCTGGTATTTATAAAATTCCGTGCAAAAATTGCCATAAAATTTATATTGGTCAAACTGTTAAATCATTAAAGACACGTGTAAAACAACACCAATATAACGTAAGTAGACAGGAAAAAAGTAGTGCCTTATTCTTGCATATAAAAAATGAAAATCATCATATTGATTGGACAGGAGCTAAATTTATTACCTATGAAAATCAATGTTGTTAAGAAATATTATTGAATCGTCTCTTATTAAATTTAATAGATCTAATATTATAAACATTAGTAACGGTCTCTTCAAACTTCATACTTTCGTAACGAGGGCAATAGCCTCTTCAAAGAGGGTTGACAGCTAGCGGATAGTTTTTTACTTTTTCTTACTGTACTCCTTTGTTTCCCCAAACATATGTTTCTGGACATTAGTCCTTTCCTGCGCTTTCACCCTTTTAAAATACCACTCTTCTCCCTCCCACTCCTCTCAACCCCTCACCAGATGTTTTCTGCATCTAGTGTTTCAGTTGGGTTTTTGACTCTGACGAAGACCGCGTGTTATATATATATATATATATATTGAAATTTAGACCATATTTAGCTGAAACTTGCTTTTTCGTAAGTTTTTTTTGAGATTCCTGAATAACGTTATTGTTACTGTATCCACAGATATAGTAAATTACCCTCAACTATAGTAAATTACTGTTAATACAGTAACAAGATCGTTATTCAGGAAACTCGAAAAACTTATAAAAAAGCAAGTTTCAGCTAAATGTGGTCTAATTTTCAACAATGTATGTATACAGGAAGGATGCTACCAAAATTTACAAATATTTTGTAAATTTTCCTCATTATGAAATAGGGAAAAAAGACTAAGATCTTTCAACTGTAACAAGCTTCGTCTTTACGGTTTCGTCTTCGTCAGAGTCAAAAACCCAACTGGTTTTTTTTTTCAGTTGAGTTTTTGACCCACAGTCACAACACTAGCAGTAATTTGCATCACTTCCTAATGAAGTTATGTATAAATGAGTAATAGAAATACAGTAAACCGTCTTACCGCGTATATTGCTTCTGGAGCTATCCGACCAGTTTCGGGCGTCTCCCATCTTCGCAAAGAACAGATCCAAGTAGTTGCTATCAGGGTTATATAAAACTGATAACAATTAATTACTAGGAGCAGTTCTTTTCGAACGTGGGTGACGCCGAAAACCTGACGGATAGCTCCAGCAGCAGTGTACGAGGAAAATACGATTTATTCTATTTGTAATTTTAACCATACTAACCTCAGTGGTATTAACAATATGCATGAATTTATGTATAAATACCACAAATAACATTAGCTCTATCGTTTGCAATATTGTGCAAAGGGGAAAGCACTTGATGTAGGAAACCTCGTACTGCAGCCCGTAATGTAAACTATGGGCAAAGCCCTCAATAAATGATTCACTCAGTCACCCCACAGACGTGCCTCTACATACATTGCTTCTGTACTTCATGCTCCACAAATGAACAAATCAATCTGTTTGTCATGTTTAAACAAAGTTTTAGAGTTTGTTAGGTCTAATGTAAGAATAACTAAATGTTTTATCAAATTTATTGGCTACCAATTTAATGTACTGATATATTTTAATCTGGCGGTGAACTATAAAGAATACTTACGCTACTTCAAACATATAACAACAGCCATTAAATGAGATCAGTAACACTTATTCGCATACGTTATTCCAGACTAGTGCAAATCAGTTATCAGAAGGTATTTACTCATTTTGAGAAAAAGGCTAACTAAAGTTTTTAAATATGAATGGTTCATAAAAATAACATATCGAACACTCTATGTCGGTTACTTTCATTAGTATTTCTCCTGGAATTGGCCAAATCATTAAAGGGTTTAATCTGATGAATTTTAAGGCCTGATATGTCATCAAGTTAAAGTAAGTAATTTTTTGATGACGTGCTGTTATTTGTAGTTATGGTTCATAAGCAAACAGTAAATTTAATGACAAATAAACTATTAACACTTCTTTTTGTTGATTACTTACATTGATAGATTGAAAGAAATGAGAATGAAAGGTGAAGTGAATTTACAAATCGTCTGGTGTTGCAGCCTGTGGAGAAGGACTTTACGACTGCGAAGATGGCTTCTGCATCAGTATTCTGCTGAAATGCAATGGTCGGATCAACTGCAGAATGCGCTGGGATGAAGACCTTCCTGAGTGCCAGGTGAGCTTTATCGACAATGTTATTGTTTCTTATTTCAAAAGTTACTAATAATGAAGTTTTGCATATCAGTATTCCTCTTTAGAATTGGCTGAATGGCATGCAATTTGAATGAGGGAGTTCCAGTTTTATTAAACTTTCCTGCTCAAGTACTGGTGTAAAAATTCCCTTAATCAAGTACTTTATACATAATGACAAAACCTGTTAACGTATGGAAAGTCAAGGGTTTGGCATTATTTATATCAGTTTAATCTATATGGTTTCAAATATTGTACAGAAGGAAAGAGCTTGGGTGAGGAAACGTATACGGTTATCCCCATAATGTAAGCTACACCCTCCCTGTTTGTACGTAACCAATAAACCACTATGGTTTATGTTGTGTACCAATCAATTAACGATTATCTATCGTTGATTACATCTTAACCTGTCCGAGTATATGATTCTTTGGATTGTACCTACTTCTGTATATGTAAAATATATAATTATGTATTTAGATTAATGTATTTCAAAAACAAACGACTTGACAAAAAAACTTAAAAGACATTGTCAATTGACAAAATCGTACTTTTCTACAAGTTTTATAGAGGCCAGAGTACACTGTGGCTTACGTGCTCACCTGTGGATTGGTGGATCCGGAGTTCAGTATCCACTCTGACCCTCTATTTATTCACGCGGGTGGTGACAAAAAATCTTAGCATTTCGTCCTTGTAACATTGTAAATGTAATGAACTTATTTCATTGTTACACTTCTCATTTACCTAAAAACATTTATTTGTTTGAAAATGTATACGGACATTATTATGTGTTTTATGTATCCAAGGGGGAGGGGTTATAGATGGTATTATAGCGCACAGGGGGTCCAGAAGTAGGCAAATCTTGAGAACCTTGTTCTAAACAAATTCTTCTAATTCGTAACTCACTGCGTCTAAAACGGATTTATCTAATGCAAGATTCATCAAAGGAAGAACTAGTCTATCTAATCACAGTACGTCCAGAATTATTTTATGTAAATTTCTTTTCTTTAGAACTGGCAGAACAGTAAAGACTATCTTCCTTATCTAACGGAGACTTATCTGCCTTATCAAGCTTCTTTGTTGAACACCACTTTTTGTGATAAAAAGTAAGGTAGTTAGTTAGATAACCCTTTTTTTTTGTAACTTTATTTTACATAGACAAAACAATGTAAATGAACGTTACCAGTGACAATGATAAAACCGTTATGTTGGTATTCCTCGTTTAACGACAGCTCGGAAGAACGTGGGACCTTCCGATTGGCCCAGTATTGGTTTATCATAATAATTCCCTCGGAGTTACGATGACGCGAGCGAGACGATATTCGTCGATATGCAGTATGATAAGGTGGGCGTGGGAACTGTAGAGTAGACTGGCAGCCAGTGCGTGCAGTAATAATATTCAAATAAAATGAGGCACTTATAAATTATTGGAAATAATTACTATACTATTTTTTTTAATAATTGCGTACTCTATCGAAATAGTAAATGTAAAACCTTTAAGAACACAGACTGTTGAGTACAGGAAAGGGTTCCTTATGTTTGTACCTGAGCTCTCCTAACGGTACATCAGGGTTTAATCCGCCTACCCCATTCTCCCTAAACTTACCAACTCCCTACAACCCTTATTCAACACCCTCATGCTACTACCCTTCAAGTAACATCTCCTGTTCTTCAATACTGACCAATCCCTGCTTTGGTACTGAACTCTTCAATATCTTCAGTCCACTACTACCTAATGTAGCCTAGGTTTTTAAAATCTTGAAATTAATGACTAAAACAATAAACAAGACTGATATACATTGACTGATAGTTAGAAAAGAAACAAAAAGTTCAGGGTATGATAACTGTGAGCTTCTTGACTGGTGTATGTATACACATTCGTTTGACAATGATTTCACTTAACGTGGTCGTTGGTCCGAATGACCGTCGTTAAATGAAGAATATCTGTATACACTTGGAGGCAGGAGGGAAGAAACAATCCAGCGCCCATGCTTCCTGACGTCAAAAATAAGTCATAACAATTAATAAGTCACTCTAGTAATTCACAAAAATAGGGATCTTGGCATTTTAACTTCAATGTGGATATATATATATATATATATATATATATATATATATATATATAAAGATTTCACATAAACACGTGAAACAACAATCAATGATCAAACCACAATAAGAAATGGGAAAACAAGACTAAGATCTTTCAACCGTAACAAGCGGTCTTCGTCAGAGGGTTTTTGACTCTGACGAAGACCGCTTGTTACGGTTGAAAGATCTTAGTCTTGTTTTCCCATTTCTTATTGTGGTTTGATCATATATATATATATATATATATATATATATATATATATATATATCCACATTGATATATCCACACTGCGGTCTCCGAGTTCAGTACCGCCCTGTCTTCCTGCGGGACTCTTCGCTCTTCGCACCTCCTGTTGACGGCGATGGTCGAAATATCGATGTGAGTTATGTCTGTGTCTTTCTATGTGTTTCCTTCGTTTTGAATTTATTTTATTTTAAAAAAAGTCCGCTGGACCGTTTCTTTTAATTGTGGTATATATATATATATATATATTATATATATATATATATATATATTTGTAAAATTTGGAAGCAGTCCTTCATTTAAGCATATTTCGTTGAACAGCTGACCGTATTTCGCTGATGTCAGCGAAACTAGTGAAGAAAATGACATCAGCGAAATACGGTCAGCTGTTCAACGAAATATATATATATATATATATAACTTTAAATTACACAAAGCACGACACAGAAAAGAGAATAAAAAGAACACTTACAGAATTCAATATTTCGAACTGTTGTTCGTCATCAGGAGAGTAGACTAGAAGAGAGGACGAAGTTAGAGAGATCTCCCCACGTCGAAGAACGGAGCGCGAATCATATATATATATATATTATATATATATATATATATATATATAATTATATATATGTATATATATATATATATAGTTCAATATAGACAAATAAACATAGAGAAATCAAAAGAACACACTTACAGTCTCTAATTTTCGGTTTGAACCGTCTTCAGGAGAGATGAGAGAGGGAAACCAAGCGCACTGGTTCAGAGACGGTTGGAGACCCAAAATGTTTCTTTGTCTATATTGAACTATATTTGTCCGTTTTGGATAATATTTCCAACGAAAAAGTGTATATATATATGTTTTATTAAAAATTATTCCAATTTTAACTTTTGTTCTTTTCCGGGTTAATTTTTGAAGTTTTCTGACTATGGATTTCCACCTTTATGGTAAAATATTTTACCAGAAATCCATAGTCAGAAAACTTGAAACATTAACCCGGAAAAGAACAAAATTAAAATTGGCATAATTTTTAATAAAACATGTTTGATTGAAGGTCTGCTCCCAGAATACAGAAATATATATATATATAGATATATATAATCTCCAAAAATTCTTCTTGACCTCTTCTGTTCTATTCTATATTTTATTATTGAGGGCTAGGTCAAATAAAAGAAAATATTTTTAGTCCTGAAGATGATTTACAAATACATCGAAACGTTGGCCTAGGAACAAGTTTATTTTCTTTTATTTGACCTAGCCCTCAATAACAAAATATAGAATATATATATATATATATATATATATATATATATATATATATGTCTCACTCAAAAATCGAAAAAACTATCTAAACTGGACGCAAATCAGCTCAAAAACAAAGAAAAGCAACAAACCCGGGTTGCCGGGACGGTTTCCTGCCGTTGTGTTTCCGGTGTGCTTGGTCGCCCATTCTATTTTCTCCTAAAGACGGATCATCCGAAAATTTGAGTTTTTGAAACTTACATTGATAATGGTTATTGAATAACCGAAACCGGTCTGTTTTTATTTTTCATAGCGTAGTGTAGTGATTACTGTATAATAAATATTGATGAACTATAATACCAAATCTTTTGGTGAACTCGTTTATGTTCTTCCCTGTCAATGGAAGTCCTTAATAAGAAAACTAGAAAAAGTATGTAGGAATTATGAGAAGATAAAGATAGGCAAACAATTTAATGAAATATATATATGGGTATACGTAAATGGTATAAAATATTAAAATATGGCATGCAATTCAAAATGAGGATCTAGTCTATGTATATTTTTGCCTTTTAGTTAATTTTGCTATTTCATAAATTTTCTAATTTCGTTTTGATGAAAATTCATTAATTACTAATTAATAAACAAGATAATTAAATGGAAAAGTTTTGAATTTTAATTATTTTATTTTTTAACAGTGATAAAATTATGAAATAAATATGGAAATGTTATATAATGATTTTTGGGATTATTTCAAGGGAGATAGAGAGTTTTAAAGTTTTTGTGGGATTGAGTGTTCATAGTGTAAAGACTATTTGAAATGGAATAAAGATTAAAAGGCAGAGAAAAGACGGTGTTTTGAAAAATGCAGTAAGATAAACGGAGTGAGAGAGAGTGAGTGAGTGAGTGACCTTGTTTACATTTAACATTGTGGACTGCATAGGAATATTGAAGAGGACTAATCTTAACTTCGGAGCGCAGCGGTCGGGATAGCTGAATGGTTAAGTGCTCGTCTTCGAACTTGTAGGTCCATGGTTCAAATTTAACATTTTAGTCCTTGATGTATTCACGTGGGAAGTGATCAATATTTGGACGTCTAATAAAATAATAAAGACAAGAGGATATGAAGAAAAACTCCAACTCTTAGGGCTCTAGATTAGTGGGAAAGAAGAAGATTGATTAATGGTTAATTTCTTTCAGGGTGTAGCTCAGTAGTTTGCATGCTCGCTGCTGGAAAAATAGTGATGAACACAAGTTCGACTCAAAACTGTTGTCACTCAATTTAATCCAATGCAAAGTGTTAAAAATAATCGTAGTAAAGACTCCTCCTTCCTCACATGATGTTAAGACGTCATAGTGGTGGGGGAAGATCCCGAAATACTGACCAAAATATTAAAACTTATTTTAAAAATGTTCTTTTTACATGGTATGTAATTTTTTGTTCATCTAGAACAGCGTTTCCCAAACTTTTTCAGGCTGGCGCCCCCTTGTCTTCTAGAATAGAGTGCCAGCGCCCCCTTGTCTTCTAGAATAGCCTGCCAGCGCCCCCTACCCCATAAAAATGGAAAGATATGCCAAAAAGCCTATCAGAACTAACCTATCCTATTCAGGTTAATGAATATAAGAATGGTATTTTAAAAGGGTGAAAGCGCAGGAAAGGACTAATGTCCAGAAAGGGATGTTTGGGGAAAGAAAGAAGTACAGTAAGAAATAGTAAAAAACCAATCCTGTAGCTGTCATGCAATCTACAGCCACAATTTATCTTTACAGAATTGAGATTGCGGTCTACTATTTATATAGGTAACGATCATTTTATTCTTCTTATCTCGACCGAAAACTCATTTACTTCCGATCAAGGCTGACCTCTTAATCCATAGGACATACGTGAAAGAGTAGCTTATCTTTTTATTCCCTTTATTTTGACCGAAAACTCTCTTTTACTTTCGACCGGGGCTGACCCCTTAATCCTCAGGTAAAAGAGCGGCATATCTTTTGAAATCCTTATTTCTAATTTTTATTACTTGTATGATTATTGATTGTTACCGCCAACAGTTTGGGACGACGGTGTAAGTATTGTAGCAGCCTATTGTAGCAGCCAGCTGCTACATTAGCTACACTGTCGCCACCAACCATCTATTTTTTAGTTACCGCCCCCCAAACCGCCTATTTTTGCGGTACCGCCCCCCAACCGCCTATTTTTGCGTTACCGCCACCCAATATCAAACCACCGCCCCCAGGGGGGCGGTACCGCCCACTTTGGGAAACGCTGATCTAGAATCTAGAATCTAGTACAGTGATGGGCCAAGTGTGGTCCTTCGGGGTAGTCAATCCGGCCGCGACATGGTTTTGAATGAGGCTATAAATAAAATACAAACAAAACTCATGATCTATTTGTATTTCTAATTTAGCATCAACTGAAGCTTTTATATATATAGTTTTTATAGTATTTAGTAGTCTGTAAAACAATAGTAGTAAATAGTAGTAGTAAACAAAAAGAATAATTAGTTTTTGAATATTTTGTCATACGAGGATGTATAAATAAAGTAGTGAGACTGGCAACGTCGCTTTCGATCTGGCAACGCTGGAGACGCGTGGCCTTGAGTAGCGTCAGGTGCACGTGTGATGCGCCTCCAGTATGAATCTGAACTCGCCACAGTCATTTGTTTGTCCGTAGCGTTGGTTTTCGTGAAATGGTTTTTTCTTGAGCGTTTTAAAAATGAGTGACCTCAAAGTTGAGCAGCGGTGTGCAATCAAATTTGACTTCAGACTTGGACATAATGCAACCGAAACTTTTGAAAAACTTCAGGAGGCCTATGGAGAACGTGTTTTATCAAGGGCACAGGTTTTTCGGTGGTTTAAGGAATTTTCAGAAGGAAGAGAGTCGATTGAAGATGAACCACGAAGCGGAAGGCCTTCAAGTGCAAACACCGATGAAAATGTCAACAGAGTACGGAACCTTGTGCGTTCAGATCGACGCTTAATCAGCACTTCTACCGTGAGGTCCTTGAAAGACTTCGAAAAAGAGTCCTTCGTGTGCGGCCAAACATCAAAGACAAGTGGGTGTTGCATCACGACAACGCGCCCTGTCACACTACCATCTCAATAAACGAGTTTTTGGCCAGTAAAAACATTCCTGTTGCTCCTCAGCCTCCTTATTCACCAGACTTGAGTCCTTGTGACTTTTTCCTCTTCCCGAGATTGAAAAATCACCTCAAGGGAACTCATTTCGGGACACTACAAAACATACAAACTGCTGTAACCGACCAGCTGAAGGCCATTCCAGAATCCGAGTTCCAGCAATGCTACAATGGTTGGAAGGACCGTCTCCAGCGCTGTGTGGCTTCCGAAGGGAACTATTTTGAAGGTGACAATATCACATTGTAATTATATTTGAATAGAAAATTTAAAAAAAATCAGTCTCACTACTTTATTTACACACCTCGTATACGGAGACTCGACAAGCGTGGTGCTCGGCTATCTTCGGAACCAATCGGGTACCACAATTTTTTTTTCGTCTGATCTAAAGGTCAAATGTCAGTCATGAAGCTTCTTAAAACAGCGTTAAAAACCAATTAACTGACGACCATTTAGCTTTACTAACGCGAATCAGCTCACCCCAGTTTCTACCAAATTATAAACAACTTTTAGAAGCTCAGTCACAGTTTCATCTGTCACCTACTCATTCATAATCATCTAAAGAATAATCAAAAATAAAGTTTAACGCTTAAAAAAATTAATATTAACACATTAAAAAAAATTGTTTTGGTCTTTTTTCCCGACCCGCCTGTATATTTTTTTATTTTATCTGGCCCTCTTCTTGGAAAGGTTGCCCATCACTGATCTAGTACATCAAAGGGTTTTACATTTTTTTTTTTTTAATTTAAATGTTCTGGAAACTTCGTGATTTTACTGAAGTGGCCGCCAAATAAGTTATAACGGTTTTACTTACTAGTTTTTATAGTAATTTAGGGCTCCTTGGTACGCCCGTAATGTTGATATTCACCATGATTTGAAAATGGAATCCATAGATAGCTACATCACTCGACTTACTACCAATGAAGACAACAAACTATCTACCCATCCAAACCTCCTTGTACAAACTCTAAATCCTGTCGCCAACCTTCCTCAACCTCACTAAATAATTACTTCATCCAGTGACTATCTGACTACCTTTCCAGTTCATGACTCAAAGCATTGAAAACTATGACTAACAAGACCACATGACCGCGAATACGACATCATTACTGTACAGACTAACTTAATATCCGACATTAATTACTGACACTCCATGTTATAGTAGCACAGTAATCAAGCAGTAGAAGGCCTCTGGTCTGGAACTGCTAGTTACGACGTGCACTATAGTGCGCGGTTATATTCGTTGGTCGTTGGTCGTTGGATAGTAATTTATGCAATCTTACACTTCGTTCGAAATATTGAATTCTGTAAGTGTTCTTTTTTCTGTGTCGTGCTTTGTGTAATTTAAAGTTATATATATATATACCATGATAAACGAAAAACGGTCCGGCAGGACAGATAACGCTTAAAATAAACTGTGACACATAGACTGAAACATAACAAATACTCACTTTTCAATATTTCGACCGTAATGGCGGTCGTCCTCAGGAGAAGAAGTGAATTGACGGAGGGACGACAGTCAACTAATTGACTGTCGTTCAATTAGTAGTCGTCTTGAGGACGACCGCCATTACGGTCGAAATATTGAAAAGTGAGTATTTGTTATGTTTCAGTCTATGTGTCACAGTTTATTTTATATATATATATATAGATATATTAAACGGTCCAACAGGAGTACTAGTTCACAAAGGAATAGAAAAACAGATAAAAATACAGACTAAAGACTCACTACGATATTTCGACATTCGTTGTCGTCGGCCAGAAGTAGCCCCTTTGAGTAGCTGGCCTACTCAAGCAGTCGAAATATCGTAGTGAGTCTTAGTGTGTGTTTCTATCTGTTTTTTCTTTTCTTTGTGAATATATATATATATATATATAAACAAATTCAATAATATATCAACCGTTGGATAGAATAGGTGTATAATAAAATCGGGATTTGGTCAATTTTCCAGGATCAAAATCAAACTCTCAATGCCGACGTTTCGGTTTTATTTAAAACCTTTTTCATAGGCCTACAAACAAAGGATGACAAGAAATCATATATAAACATCAAGATCAAAATGGAATATTACAATTGTGAAAAAACAAAAATATATATACAAGTAGAAGTAATAGAAAAGCAATAAATATTTTTATGAACTTACAGAAGTCAGAATTTTTGAATTAGAAAAATGATGAAATTTACATTATATAAAATGAAGTAACAATAGATAGTTAGTGAACTAACATCTTAACTGGTCAAAAACTTGGACCAGACTAACTGATTACAATTACATGTAAACCGAACACTGTTCACTCAAAGAACACAAAAAGGAACTAAGGAAATTAAATTTCACTAAAATCAACTTAACACTCCTGAATAAATAGTGTTCAAATTGGTAATGTCACTTCTATGATTAACTGAACTTAGATCTTTTTTAATATATAGCATTTCGAGGGTCTTTCTTCTTTGCTCATCCTGTTCTTTATCTACTATAATTGCTTCTTCAAAATCGAACATGTGACCTTCGTTTAAAGCATGGAATGCTAAAGCAGTTGCGTTACTTTTATTAGTTCTTATTGAATAAGAATGTTGATAAAGTCTTTCTTTTAAAAAACGACTTGTTTCTCCGTAATAACGCTTGTCGCAGTCTTTACATTTGATCGCATAAATGAGGTTACTTTGTAACTCCTTTGGTATTTTTTGTTTCAAATTTGAAAATAAAGACTTGACTTTTCTTTTGTTATAAAATGCCAATGTAACTTCAGGTACATTTCGTTTGAAAACTTTTCTAATTGATTGTGATAAGCCCTCAACATACGGAAATTTGAAATACTTTTTATTTAAAACTTCAAGTTCAGCATGGTTTTGATTGGAATGTTCTGGTTGTTCTCTTGTATATTTAAACCAATAACGTTCAATTAAGTTGTTTGGATAACAATTTTTCTGCAACAATGACTTTACCCTTTTCTTATTTTCTTTTAGAAAACATGGACTACTAATTTCAACAACCTTCTTAACTAAATTTTGAACACAATTCAATTTTTGGTTTATAGCATGAGAGGAGTGATAGTTCAGTATTCTTCCTGCACTGGTAGGCTTTCTATACCAATCCGTTAAAATAATGCCATTTTCACCTCTTATAACTTTTACATCTAAAAATGGCAGATTTCCATCTATTTCTATTTCATAGGTAAATTGTAGACGATTATGAAAAGAATTAAACGTATTTAATACATACTCTTCTTCTCCTCTTTCAATAATTAAAAATAAATCGTCTACATATAATTTAATAAATTTCACTTTCGTACCTAATTTATTAATACAGTCTTCTAATAACTCAATCATAACTATATTAGCAAGGATTGGTGAAATTGGAGATCCCATAGGTAGTCCAAATTTTTGTTTATAAATAATATCATCAAAGGTGAAATACCTTGCTTCACATATAAGATCTAGTATGGATAGGAAAACCTTCTTTGACATTCCAACCTGTGATTTTATCTTATTCCATTGCTTATTTACTAAATTAAATGCTAAATCCAAAGGAATGTTAGTGAATAATGATTGAACATCCAGTGAAATCATAATTACATATCAGTTAGCACTTGGTTTGACAGTGCTTGTTTGAATTCTGAAGAATTTTTTACGTTCAACTCATTTTTGCTTGTAATATAGCTAAGATATTTTTCCATATATTTTGAAAGTTCGTAAGTTGGACTACCGATGAATGATACAATAGGACGGAGAGGAGAGCCTTGCTTGTGTAGTTTTACTAACCCATATATTCTTGGTGCTATTCCATTATAAGATTTCAAAATTGATGCTTGACGTAGATCAATGCATAGTGTCTTCTTTAATTCATCAACAATCTTATTTACTTTATTACGTAAAGTTGATGAAGGATCTCTTCTTGTGATTGAGTATGTATCATTATCTTCTAATAGAGTTTTCATCTTTGCTTTATACTCTGCTTCTTTCATTATCACTGTATTACTAGATTTGTCACTTTTGCAAACCACAATATCCTTATGCTCTTTCAGAAATTTACAAGTTTTCTTGTAGCAACGTTCTACACAAGCATTCTGTCTTTTCATACGGTTTGATGAGTTATTTAACCTATTCCCGTGGTTTGTAATTATATTTACACATTGGCTTCTAATGACATCACTATTTTCCATGTTTACACATGAAAATATCTTTTCTAAGTCTCCTATTATGTCAAATGTAGGGATATCTTCTTTTTTACCAACTTCTATGGCAAACTTTTCTCCTAATGAAAGTAAATGGAGGCTATCCCTAGGAATTTCAACATTAGTTAAATTTGTTATAGCCAACTCTCCAGGCTATTTTCTAATTCAAAAATTCTGACTTCTGTAAGTTCATAAAAATATTTATTGCTTTTCTATTACTTCTACTTGTATATATATTTTTGTTTTTTCACAATTGTAATATTCCATTTTGATCTTGATGTTTATATATGATTTCTTGTCATCCTTTGTTTGTAGGCCTATGAAAAAGGTTTTAAATAAAACCGAAACGTCGGCATTGAGAGTTTGATTTTGATCCTGGAAAATTGACCGAATCCCGATTTTATTATACACCTATATATATATATATATATATATATATATATATATATATATATATATATATATATATATATATATATATATTATATTATTTATATATATATATATATATATATATATATAATTACTATAGAAAGTAATTCAGAAATGAAACTAAAATCTTTCAACCAAAACTTTAAACCGATGCTTAGACCATAATTGATTATTGTCAGAATATACTCGAACTTAAACAACTGAAGTAGGACATGGAGTGTGATATTAAGAAAGGAAATAGGCAACGGAGGTGTTTTAAAAGACGTAAAGAACAAGGAAAGTGAGAAAGAGACTGAGCAAGTAGGGACTTTTTTCTTGATCCCCTAGCGGCTGATAACGACAGCCGTTTAACGACTATTTGTATGATTGTATGATCGGTGATTCTACAGATTCTACATTAGGTAAACTTTGACTAACTCAAGTGAATTTCGAGTAGGGATCTTTAACGAGTGCCTGACATCGTACAGGCTCGGGACCGACAGCTTAACGTGTCCTCTCTGAGGGACGACGTACTCAAATTTCTTCACCTCCCGCATGAATAAATCGAAGGCCAGGTGGGGATCGAACAAGTAGGGACTTAGAAAGCAGTTGAGGAAGAAATAAGTAAAACACTATCTGATAACTTAGTTTTCTGGCTTGGTAGACAAATCTATTGCTAGTTACAACTGAGTCTAATTTGAATAAACCAATCCTGTGGATAAGGACGTCTAAGTAGGGCAGTGAACAATTTACTACTCCTTCCACCGTGAATTGGATTTCCGGGTCTAACTAATTTCATTTTGTGAGAAAGACATCTTTATGCATTGAATTGGAAAAGAGCTATAATATATCGTCAATATATTTAAACCATTTAACTTCATTAGGTTGGATTAACTTAACATTTCAGTTTCAAAGAAAAAGTAATATATAAATTACTCCAGAGGGGGGGGGGGGGGGGTTAATTAACGAAAGTAAAAGTAAAGCAATTGTTTTTAAAAGTAATTTTTAAATTGAATATAACAATCAAACACAATTTAATAAACTGAATTTCAGTGGTGATAGGTAAAGGGAGGAAATAATGAACGAACCCCTCGTGCAGAAACCTTAGAAGATCAGTTTCAAGTATATTAGTAAAAGAGAAGTTACTTCAAAGCTAAGCAATATATTCTTCCATATATTGAAACTTTTTAATTTACTGATTAAATCAAAATTATTTTTAATATAACTGCCTAAAAAATTAAAGATTGGATATGTGTATGAACTCAATAGACACTGTAACACTAATAAGATCCAAGTATTGCATCTGATGATTCAATAAGTCTCCACTATTTATGTAAAGACACATCTGTTATATATACATATAAATATAATCAGAAGAGAGGACGAAAAGAGTGCCTTGTTCATTCACATAAGAGACAGTAATCATGTGATTAATTGGAATGAAGCAAATGAATTAATATACGTGTCTTCAGAAAGAAGAAGAAATATCGTGGAAAGTGCGCTCATAAAGAACTTTTATGAGAAGTTGATGAACAATAGCCTAGGACCCTACAAATTAGATGAGGTTTTGATTAACGGGATAATTAAACAGATGAAGACTTCATCATTAAACACATTCAGGGTTGCCATCAATTCTGGAAATTTCAATCAGCCAAGTTAAACAAGTATTTATTGTTTTTTTAATTCACTTGCTCTCTGACGATGTGTTAACGAAAGGCCTTAGAGCATTGTTTCAAAAAATTGTTTTTCATTGTGGTAAATTAATCCAATATATATATATATATTTATATATGTTTTCTATGGTGTTGTCCGGGGAAAGGAATATGGTTCGATGCGATGTTTGACCAATGGGAGTAGAGTTACAGGTCCAAGCGTAATGGTTTCCAGTTGACACCGCTTGCTCGAGCAAAGAGCCTTATGCGTTTCTGCCAATAGGTATAGAGGTTGCACAGTCCCTCTGTTTTAAATGATGTTTGGCAGAAAACATTAGCCTCACTTTAACAGTATTGAACTCTGTTCCCTTTCTACTTTCTGATTATTTGTGGTGAGTTGGGTGTTGTTGTTTACTATTTTCTGTTACGGATATTGCTGGATATTTAAATGATACTCTCGGTTGTTTACTGTCGAAATAGCCTGTTGCCTTCAATCTTTCATCTGCCAACAAGGAGGTAAGAGGTATTGCACAGTCCCTCTTGATTATTAAGAGATGTTGACACATGGCCATCCAAGCTTCTGTCTCTGTAAGAATACATGCTTTCTAGAGTTGTAGGTTTTGTATATTGCTTCTCTTCGGATTATTTATGTTCATGTTATATTATACTTCGAGTTGAATGTTATTAGACTGACTGAATTGATGGCGTAGGCTGTAGTGTGATTGAATATAGTTCTGCATTTGTTTGACCTGGTAGGTGGATATTTGCGACATGTTATCAACCATTCTCTGGTTATCTTCAGGCGAAGAAATGGCCAACTGTTGTGTCCTAATATACAGTTATTCTATAGGATGTTGTCCGGGGAAAGGAATATTGTCTCGATGAACGATTTGACCAATGGGTATGTAGAGTTACAGGTCCAAGCGTAAGGTCCAGGTTGCCCGCTGCTAGCAAAGTATGCCTTTGATCGTTCTCGCCAATAGGTATAGAGGTTGCACAGTCCGACTCTGTTTTAAATGATGTTTGCAGAAAACATTAGCCTCACTTTACAAGTGAACTCCTTTCCCTTTCTATTTCTGATTTTTAGTGGTGGTTGGGTGTTGTTGTTTACTATTTTCTGTTACGGATATTGCTGGATATTTAAATGATAACTCTCGGTTGTTTACTGCGAAAAGCCGCCTTCATCTTCATGCCAACAGGGGTAGAGGTTGCACAGTCCCTCTTGATTATTAAGAGATGTTGACACTGGAATCAACTTCTTCTCGTAGAAACATCTTCAAGTTGTAGGTTTTGTATATTGTTCTCTTCGGTTTCTTATGTTCATGTTTTTTCTTCAGTTGAATGTTATTGCTGCTATTGATGGGTGGCTGGTAGGTGATGAAAAGTTCTGCACTGTTGACCTGGTGGTGGTATTTGCGACATGTTTCAACCATTCTCTGGTTATCTTCAGGCAAGGAAATGGCCCAGACGTTGGTCCTTATATACAGTTTTCTATGGGTTGTCCGGGGAAAGGAATATGGTTCGATGCGATGTTGACCAATGGAGTAAGTTACAGGTCCAAGCGTAAGGTCCCAGTTGCCCGCTGCTCAGCAAAGAGCCTTTGCGTTCTGCCAATAGGTATAGAGGTTGCACAGTCCCTCTGTTTTAAATGATGTTTGGCAGAAAACATTAGCCTCACTTTACAGTGAACTCCTGTTCCCTTTCTATTTCTGATTTTTGTGGTGGTTGGGTGTTGTTGTTTACTATTTTCTGTTACGGATATTGCTGGATATTTAAATGATACTCTCGGTTGTTTACTGCGAAAAGCCGCCTTCATCTTCATGCCAACAGGGGTAGAGGTTGCACAGTCCCTCTTGATTATTAAGAGATGTTGACACTGGAATCCAACTTCTTCTCGTAGAAACATCTTCAAGTTGTAGGTTTTGTATATTGTTCTGATTTGGTCAACATCGCATCGAACCATATTCCTTTCCCCGGACAACCCATAGAAAACTGTATATAAGGACCAACGTCTGGGCCATTTCCTTGCCTGAAGATAACCAGAGAATGGTTGAAACATGTCGCAAATACCACCACCAGGTCAAACAGTGCAGAACTTTTCATCACCTACCAGCCACCCATCAATAGCAGCAATAACATTCAACTGAAGAAAAAACATGAACATAAGAAACCGAAGAGAACAATATACAAAACCTACAACTTGAAGATGTTTCTCACGAGAAGAATTGGATTCCAGTGTCAACATCTCTTAATAATCAAGAGGGACTGTGCAACCTCTACCCCTGTTGGCATGAAGATGAAGGCGGCTTTTCGCAGTAAACAACGAGAGTATCATTTAAATATCCAGCAATATCCGTAACAGAAAATAGTAAACAACAACACCCAACCACCACAAAAATCAGAAATAAAAGGGAACAGGAGTTCACTGTAAAGTGAGGCTAATGTTTTCTGCCAAACATCATTTAAAACAGAGGGACTGTGCAACCTCTATACCTATTGGCAGAACGCAAAGGCTCTTTGCTGAGCAGCGGCAACTGGGACCTTACGCTTGGACCTGTAACTCTACTCCCATTGGTCAACATCGCATCGAACCATATATATATATATATATATATATATATATATATATATATATATATATATATATATATATATATATATATGATCAAACCACAATCAGAAATGGGAAAACAAGACTAAGATCTTTCAACCGTAACAAGCGGTCTTCGTCAGAGTCAAAAACCCAACTCAGTTGGGTTTTTGACTCTGACGAAGACCGCTTGTTACGGTTGAAAGATCTTAGTCTTGTTTTCCCATTTCTGATTGTGGTTTGACCATTGATTGTTGTTTCACGTGTTTATGTGAAATCTTTTTATATATATATATATATAGCCTCTTTCAAAAAGAATTAAACTAAACAAGTACCCCGTATATTCTTATTAATTCACTTAAACTAGGATCGAAATAGAGTTCTCAGGTTTTTCTGCTGTACAATAATAATGTTAAAAAATCATATTTTTGAGTAAAAGATTGTGATAGTTAAGATTTTTTCCAAACAAACTAAACAAGTAATTACATTTTTCCTAATGGATTTTGAGAATTTTACCAACATCGTCCAACAAGGCTATGTCATAGTCAAAATAATACAAAAAGGGACCGTTTTCGTGCTGGACTTTGGTAGTTTGGACTCTAGCCCTCAGTAACCGAGATGAAGTTTATATATATAAATATTGATAAAAGTATCGACCGTGGAATAGGAACCTTTAGAAACCGAACAGAAACTGACAGAGTCCCGATAAACTTAAGTTTTGTGTATATATAATATATATATCTTTTTTTTCTATATATATATTTATATATATTCTTTTACAGTTATTTAACAGAAATAGTACACTAAAGCTGTGAATGATGTAAAGAGCTAATCCAGTTATCTTAAATATCAGGAATGTATAAACTCTAATAAATATTTTTCGTTCTATTCTGATAAAGAAAAAGAATTCTTCCTAATTTATGTAAAGCAAACCCAAGCTGAAGGGCAGATAAGGATTATAGAGTTTGGCATTTTTCCATATTGAATAGTCAACGATATCAACTATGCCAACAGCCGAAAATTTTTGAAATAGTTTTTATTATTTATTACTCTTAAGTACAAGACGGTGAATTTCAATATTATATTTTTCTTTTTTTTAAATTCATTGTCTTATTTTAATTTAATTTTAATTTTAATGTCTATAATTTTCTTTTCCCATGAGTCAATCAAATTGGCTCAAAGCCTATACAGAGAATACTATTCCTGTTAAGAGCTATTTTTCTGTTTAACGTTATCATTACTTTTCAAACATTGCGACAAGTATTGTGTTCATCAGCTTTTAGACTGAATCAGAAGCAAAAGGCTAATCTTATTTTTATAAAAAAAATTTGAAACTTTTTTCTCTTTTTGATGTTACTAGTTTCATAATAGCCCCAAAATTCAACCCAATTATACCATTAAAGGCATTTTTGAGTATTATATGAAAAAAATTATACATAACCAGTCACATGCAGCCAGATATATTTAAAAACTTTAAAGACCAGTCTAGGGGTACACCCCAAAACATGTAAATCTGTTAAAATCTAGAAATCGATATTTTGTTATATTTACTGTAGCGTTTATTGAAGCATCTATTGTAGAATAAAAACATGTTTATTGCTTATTTATAGCTTACATAGTCAATGTTGGTTTTAAAATCAGTTCACACTGAAATAGTCTTCTTCAAGTGACTTTGTTTACATTTCAGAATGCGATTTTCTTTTGTTTCTATGTGCCCTTCGTCTTGACATCGTGCAATGAAACTTCGCCATAATTCTTTGACATGTTTAACGCACGCATTATTCCAAGTTCACGAGCCATATCAGTATCTATAAATAAAAACTCGAGTTTTTATCAGATTCTATTGTAAAACATCTGAATACTTTAGTCGTGGACTATATCAATCAGAGAACAGACTTCTCTTGAAATACCACACCTTGATGAAGAAGAATGTAACATGTTACTAAAAGTAACTTTTTATTAGATATTGAAAAATAATACTATGCATTTCATTTTAAACTGTACATTGAAAAGTTAAAAAAACTTTTCAACATCCCTGTTCCTTTCTTGGATTCGAAACTTGCTTGTAGATAAGGATCCCTTTTATCTATACAACCACTAGACCCGTACATCTTTTTCTGTCATTTCAAAAAAAAACCGATATTATCATTTTGTTAAACATTCTTGGATCAATCTGTTTACTTTCATCAGAGCAGAGTTTTTACTACTGTAATTTTGTGAGCTCCACAGTTTTTTACAGTCCTAATTGGGCATAATACTATTCATATGGGTTAGTTTCCTTTATATAGATAATTAAGTTTAATTGAATCATTTGATTAATTATGTCATTAAACTAATTAGCTATTACCGCCCATAATTACCTAATTAAATCATTATACTGATTAATTATTATCTATCTGTAATTAACTAATTAAATCATTCAACTAATTAACTACTATCTGTCTATAATAACTAATTAAATTATTAAACCAATTAAACATTATCTATCTATAATTAACCAATTAAATCATTAACTTTCTCTTACCATTGAAATTTTGATGGATACTTTTTCTTATAATTAAATCAAATAGTTGTTGAAATTATGTAATTCTTCTTCAATTTATTTCCAAATTACTACTACATCATATACGTATTATTTGAGAAATTTCTAGAAATAATTGGAGTAACTTTCTTACTTTTTGTTTAAATACTTTATTTTAGGGTTTAATGTTAGGGACGTATGGTTTTACTTAGAGAGACCATACGTTCCTAACGTATTATTATTTGAAAACGTATTATTATTTGAATAATAATACGTAAAATTATTTGAAAATAATTTTTCAAAACGAAATATTATTGTAAATAATGATAAAAAAACTCACTTTTTTACTTTACTACAAGTAAAGTATAGTGATCGTGAAAAATTTGATCTCGAGATTTTGACGAAGTTAACATGTTTTGAGGTCACAGAAGTTTTTTTTATAAAGTTTTTTCGATGATGTCTGTATATGTGTGGGTGGATCGGTGAAGTTTGTGGACTCGGTACGGTCCAGAATCTTTGATGGATCAAGTTGATATTTTACACAAAAATTAGTCTCATACTGTAAATGAGTTTGGGAGCATACATATTGTTTGGGAGCAATTATGAATGGTGGGGAAGTCACTTTTTTAAAATAAGCTAGAAAATGTCTCAGAAATGTTTCTTATTTCCTTTGTATTTGTGAAAACATATTTGATATTGCAGTTGTATTTGTTTGTAATATCATTTCTTTATATTGCCTAAATATATGTTTAAGCTGTAGCTTGAGACGTGAAGGTAATGAATGGTTTCTAATTATTGAAGGCGATCAATGTTCACCGGGTAGTTTATTTGAGCGAAAGGCATTTGAAGGAAGTTGGCTGGTAATCCTCACTGAATGCTGCTGGGTAACTTGCGGCTTAAGGAAAGGCTCTTATAATCAATCGAACAAATGACTGCAGTAAAGGGGTTTATCTGCCCCATTACTGGATTAATTTCGGCGTAATAGCAGCTAGAGCTTATATACCGTTGTTTTCCTATAAAACAAAACTAATGGTCACTGTTGATACTTATTTTAGATTGATTAATTATGGAAAATGAAAGTTGAATAGTAACTACCTACATAATAAGAAAATTAAATAATCTGAATTGATTACATTTCCTTTGGTTTTTGAAATGACAAAATACACTTAGATATATTAATTTTTGAAACTAATTTATTGGACCCAAGAAGCCACAAAATGTATATTTCAAATTCAGTACTGTCATCACAATGTATTTGATGATAGTCAAATGAAATACGCAGTATTTGCATACTGCTTAAATGTAAATAAAAATATAAAGAAGTGTGTATTTATGGTTGGTGTCGTGCTCACAGTACTGGATTTGATCTAATAGTGGGACTCGAAATGTGTCATACTCAAGTTTGATAATACGACAGATGATTGAAGACATCTCGCATAGATGTCCGATAGATTCATCTCCTCCGTGAGAGATGGCGTGCAACTCAATTTCCCATGTCCAAATCTAGTATTAGAGTGATGTGAACTCGATGTCATCAGAACTTCTCTCCAGCGCTATCCTACGTCCTAATCCCAACGTGTTGATGCAAGGTCTATTAGAGTCCTCAAGCAGACAGATCTGTTTTATCTTTCTTTCAGTAAATCAGTCATTCTTATATACAATTGTAAATATCCAATATTATATTGTGTATTAAGTACTAGGCAATCCTTTAGGTTGCAGTGGCTGTCCCACAAGGGAACACATATCGGCCGAACATTGGGCCCTTTGTCATACCACATACACATGAAGATTGATTGTACATTGGAAGTCCTAAATTTTTTTACTTTACTATAAGTAAAGTATAGTGATCGTGAAAAAATTCGATCTCGAGATTTTGACGGAATTACATGTTTTGAGGTCCCAGAAGTCGTTTTATGAAGTTTTTTCGATGATGTCTGTGTGTGTGTGTGTGTGTGTGTGTGTGTGTGTGTGTGTGTGTGTGTGTGTGTGTGTGTGTGTGTGTGTGTGTGTGGGTGGGTGAGTGTGTTAGCATTGCTTGTTACCACGCTACGGTTCAGAATCTTTGATGGATCAAGTTGATATTTTACACAAAATTGGGCCTCAAAGGGAAGAAGATCCCTATTGTTTGGGAAGAATTATGCCTGATGGGAAAGTCACTTTTTTTTGCCCAAAACCGTTTTTTTGAAAACATTTATTTCTCCTAAACTGATAACCGTAGAGCTTTGAAATTTTGATATTATCTTTGAGGTTACAAATGGAACAAACGATAAATATATTCAGAATTTTAAAACAACGGGAAATATTTTTTTTTTCAATAAAATGTAAAAATTTTGACTTATTATTCAATCTCAAACCTTGTGGGAGCGATACAAGCCATACTGTTTGACGGATCAAAATGAAACTATGCCTAAAAATAGAACATTATGTGGAGAATGAGTTGAGATAGATAGATTCAATGAAGAAGGAGGTGAAGTAAACGATATAAGAAAACCACAGGCTATTTGAACAAAGGCCATGTTCTCTTGTAGGAGATCATTTCGTGTCAAGAAATTTTCAGTTTGGCTTTTCAAAAATGTTAATACTGCTGTAGTTATACCAATGAGATTATTTGGATCAGCCGTGGGATGTACAAAAATAAGCTTATATATTGATAAGTCGATCAATCACTATCTGTACTACGTCAGAAAACAAAGACTAATAAACATCTCCCATTTAAATTTTTACATTATGCTTAAATGAGACATTATATATTATATACCCAAGAACATTGATATTAAGTTTACTTATAGTAAATTTGAGTGCAGGCCACTCCAGTTTCTTTTAAATAGTGTTTTAATAAATTAAAATGTGCTTTAGAGAATAAGATGCAATGATTTTAGACACCACTATATTGGATAATGAGATAGGACCTTAAGACAGGATTTAAAGATAGGATTTAAGTGCATATTCATGACTTCATTAAAGAAGAAGTAAACGAAAGAAATGGTGAAATTTTTAAAACAATAAAAATGTATTTTTTCAGAAAAATGTAAAAATCTTGATCTACGATTGCATCTGAATGCTATTGAGGAGGCAAAAATTATTATGTTGTAAATTAGTTTGGTATTTTTTTTTTACTTATAGCAAACTTAAGTGCAGGCTACTCCAGATTTGTTACAATGTTATACGATTTGGTACAAATAAAACGAAAACTTTATAATACGGAATCCATAAAATTAAATAATGCCAGTAAAACAAAGCTCCTCTTATCAAAGTATAAACTGGGTGAAAAGAAATTTTTAAAATTGTTGAATTCAATACAACTTAAGAATCATAGGTCTCTATTTAGTATATAAATAATTATTCACGCAGAATGAAGTCCCTTCATTTCCCGCCAACAGTACATAATGCGCATGTCTTTTTATCGTATGATTATTTCGACCAATCATTGGCTCTCATTTTTTCACCTCATTTTAATTTTTAATTGCGTTTCTATTCGACGTCAATGTTATTTGTAACAGTTTGAAATTAATTCAAATGTGTTCTTATTGAGAAATTTAGTTTAATATCTGTGTTTAAAAGAGTACATTCATTGACATATTTAGTTTAATATATGTTTTAAATATGAGTTTGCGTTGATTAAATGACAATGCAAGAATACAGAAGGTATTGAATATCATAAGGTCAGTGGAAATATTGTATTAATTTTCTAACGCGAAATTGACTCCTGTGGGTGTTGGTGTCACCCCCTTTGAGATCCCCTGCAGCGAAGACAATATGAGAGATGGAGGGATACTAAATGTGATAGTTGTGTTCGTTACAAACACTAAGTTTCTTAATTTTGCCTATGCTACTAAGTGTTAATGAAGGAAACTTTATCAAATATTATCTTTAGTAATTTTATTATATAGGTTATACACTTGGTATCATTTATATATATATATATATATATATTATATATATTTCCAACAGCCACTCTGCTAGCAGAGGGATGAAGCGATGTGAACGCCGTAACTGCCAAACCTGTCACCCTAATTAACTCCAGTCCTTACTTTACTTCCCCTCTCAGTAACAACTCCTATCCTGTTCCTTCTGATACATCTTGCACTTCCTGTAACTGCGTTTACCGGTTGGAGTGTACTCGATGTGATGCTTTTTACGTTGGCTTGGCTTCAACCAAGCTGAGCCTGCGTATGAACAATCACAGGGCGTCCGTTGGTCAGCGCAGAGACCTACCCATAGCTATCCATGCTAATTCCCATGACCTCCCTTTCAATAATTGTTTCAGGGTACAAATCCTCAAACAAATCCCCGAGTCTAATTCCCATGTCACCCTTAGAGCTTCCGAAGAGGCATTCATATGCCTCCTTGGGGCTCGTTCTCCTCCTGGTCTCAACCTGTACCGTTAATTATTTTTTATTTTATTATTATTATTATTATTATTATTATATTATTATTTATTATTATTATTATTATTATTATTTTATTATTATTATTTATTTTTTATTATTATTATTTCGTATTTTATATATTTTTTATCTTATTTCTAAATAAATATTGGAGGGATTTCTATTTTTCCTCTCCTCCGCTGGGGAGCAGCATTGCGGTGGTTCCACGAGTTACTCTGGAGGCCAGTAGCAGTTTGCTTCTCAACGCGAGTACTTCGCACTTCTTCCCGATGACGACGGATGTCGAAATATCGAAGTGAGTTCTGTAGTGTCTTTCTGTGTTCTTTTCTATGTGTTAAAGTGTATATATATATATATATATATATATATATTTTCCTCTTTCGTATATTTTGTGTATATCTATTTTGTCTTCTTCACTTACTACTAGTTTGTTTTATCCTATTTTATTTTTCTAAATTCTTATTCTTAACTAGTTTCCCATACTTACCCTTTTATTCAGTCTCTATCTTTTATTTACTAAAACAACCAATGCAAGTTTTTTGTATTGTATTTATTTTTATTTATTTATTTTTTCTTCTTTTCTCTATCATTATTTTTGTTTCTTATAGTTTGTTTTTATCTTATATTGTTTATTATTTTTCACCTACTTATAGTTTTACCCAACCAGTACTGCTTATCTGAGCTTCTGTTTATATCTTCTCCTAATTTTATACTTTAAGACCGGGTACGGTTGACAGCACTGGCGGTTGCCGGGTTGGTTACTTGCCGTTGCGCCTACAACGTGCTTGGTCTCCCATTCTCTTTTCTCCTGAAGACGGATTACCCGAAAATTTGAGTCTGTAAGTGTGTTTCCCTACTTTGTGTGTTGCTCTTTGTTAATCTCGAACTCGTATTGTGTCCAGTTTGGATCGTATTTCGTTTTATCAGTGAATTTTAGTGCGTTACGTGCGACCTTGAAACCTTCTGTGCTGTTATTCCTGCCTGTTCTAACTTTTAATCTATTTATTCTGTTTTATTTTATCCCTTAGCTCAGACCTTTTCCATATTTTAATAGCTTCCTGTGTTTCTTCCATTCCTCTTTACTACTTTTATTGTTTTATTTTACTCCTTTTATATATTGTCTTATCATAACCTTACTTCTTATTTTATTTCAAGGATGAGCAGTTCTTGTTGTACTTTAATGTTATTGTTTTCCTTTGTTTTTATTGCTTTATGTTTTCCTACACTTTGTTTTTAATTCACTTTACTTTTGTTCAATAACTCTGTTTGTAATTGTAACCTTTATTGTTTTCAGTTGTATTGGTTGTGGATTTTATGTGAAGTTTATTGTTTTGCCTTCCATCTTTTGTACTCGTATTTACCTTTATTTTATCTTTATTTCCATTCTAATGTTTCACGCCTTTTAATTTATAAAGCTCTTCTCAATTATTTTTTTATTCTAACTTCCTTTGGTTTTTGGTGTCAGCTTTTATCATCGTTTAGTTTTTATCTCAAAACCACACCTTTGTCTGGGTTGTAATTTAACTCTTTACTTAGTTTATGGTTATTACTACATCAGGTTTATACTTGCCTTTAGTTTCTCTGAACTTATTTTACTTTTATACTTTTTTATCAATTTTCACTTTCATTTTTCTTTATTTCCCAATTTTTTAAGTTGTCTATTACAACTGTCACTTGAGTCTATGCCAGTTTTACTTGTTTTCCTCTTTAAATCTTTTAAAGACATTTGTTGTTAATTTTAGACTATTTGCTAACTCCATTTGTTTAGAAATTTAATTTTAAGTTTCTCTGTTCTTAATTTTCTCTATTTCAATTTGTAAATTTTAATATTTTTGGTTCTATTGTTCACCACCAATTTTTCATCTATCATCCCTTTAATTATTATTATTATTTATTTTTTTCTTCAAGATGCAGAACCCCACATCCTACTGGTTGGACCAAATTTATTTTCTGTCACACAAAATTGCAAGGTGCACTGCGCACATTGAGTTTCTCTCCCACTGCCTCCTCCTTAATATTCCACCGAATGGTTTAACTCTGAACCTTCCCCTTTCTGCCATTCCTCCAACCTTTCGTAAAGATATCGCTATTTTTGGCTTCCAATGCTCATTAAATTTAACCCGCCTCACTCTCTCCAACTACCAGAAAGTTCGGAGTTCCCTTTTTCATAAGTTAACCTCAACTCTGAATCTTTTGCTAAAAATTTCTTCCTCCCACCTTCCCTTGTGTCTTCAACACATGAGAAGTGCCGAAAACTTACTCTCAATCAAGAGAAAGTCCTCCTTGATCAAACTTTCCAATCTCTGCCGCAGCTATCTGGACCTGGGCCTTGGCCTTCCCCTTATAATACCCAACCTCACCAACAACTGCACTCCACTATTTCCCACCTGCCCCATCGCCACCCCAGTCCCCACCAAAAGTCCCTTGGGTTTGATTCCTACTCCTGAACCCACCTTACCCAACTCTCCTCATTCACCCAATCATCCCTCAAACTTGCTCCCTATTCCACAACTGAACCTTTTTGAAAATCTCACCCCTGTCACTAACTTAACTCCAGTCCCGAACCCACAACGACCTCCCCTGAACAGTTCACCCGTTTCCACAGCCACTGGTTCTTCTCCCTACAACTCCAACATTTTCTGTAATTTGTCCTCCCACTGCCTCACTGTCGATGAAAGGAACTTACTTGCTAAAGGTCTCTCTTTCTGTCCCACCCCTAAGGTCCAACGGGTTAAGCTCCTGGAGGATGTGCAGATGTTTTGCAGATCCCTCCGATGGCGGCAATTCTGGAAATCCTCCGTCCATCCGAATCCTGCCGCAAACTCTACTCCCAGAGTTACCCTCCGTAAGTTTAAACCTCTTTCCACTAATGAGCCTCCACCCCTTCTAGCCTCTCATCCGTTAGAGCAATTCATTTCCCAACTTCTCAACAGGGTTTCTAACCCTTCTTTTCTTGATAGCCTTAGACCCCCTGACAACCTATCCCCCTCCGAACGAAGGGCTATTAATAACTTGGTTAATAATAGTAATCTGTTAATTATGCCAGCTGACAAGGGGTCCACGGTTGTACTCATGGATCGTGATCATTATGAAAGCGAAGCACTGAGGCAGCTGCGAGACCCATTGTTCTACCAACCTCTCTCCTCCGATCCCACACCTAATTTTCACAAGAAGTTGGTCACCCTGCTCCGTTCCTATTCCAATTCAGAGGGTCTCACTGATGAAGACCTTAAGCTCCTTATCCCCACTACTCCCCGATGTCCCATATTCTACATCCTCCCCAAAATACACAAACCTTATCACATGCCCGACAATCCACCTCCTGGAAGACCTATTGTTTCATCCTATAAATGTCTTACTGAAAGGATTTCAGCCTTCGTAGACTCAGTTCTACAACCTTTAGTAAGAGTCCAACCCTCCTACTGTAAAGACTCATTCCACTTTCTGGAACTCCTCAAAAACCTATCCCTTCCTGCATCCACCCCTTATCCCATTCTCCTAGTGACGATGGACGTGACCTCGCTTTACACCGTTATCAAACACGATGAGGGCTTAGAATCCTTACGACACTTCCTCACTTCCAGACCTCTCCCCCATTTACCTTCGACTGACTTTATAATCTCCCTAACTGACTTTGTCCTCAAACATAATTCCTTCCGTTTCAAAGATGACTTCTACCTGCAAGTCAGAGGAACTGCCATGGGAACCAGGATGGCTCCCTCTTTCGCGAATCTTTTTATGGCACATTTAGAAAATAGTTTCCTTCACTCTTACCACTTGCTCCCCTTATTTTACACCCGTTTCATTGACGATATATTTTTCATCTGGCCCCACGGTAGTTCCGAACTTGACTCCTTCCTTCTGAATTTTAGAACTTTCTGCACTTCTGTTTCTTATACCCACAACGTTTCAGCCACCTCTATGACCTTTCTTGACATCGACATTACCCTCCAGGGCAACAACCTCATTACCTCCGTTCACTCTAAACCCTCAAACCCACACCAGTACCTCCACTTTAATAGTTGTCACCCTCCCCACATAAAGAAATCTATCCCCAGATCCTTATCCATCCGAATCCACCGTATTTGCAACCGACTCCAGCAGAAGAACCTGCACCTCAACTCCCTCAGAACCAAGTTCCTGGAGCGTGGTTATCCGCCATCGTTATGGAAAGAAGACTGATCCCTGCGAATTTATCCGTCAACCCTCCTTCCGTCTCCACTTCCCCGGTGAATGAGTCTCCCCTCCTTGTTACTACCTTCTTCCCCGGTATACACAAACTCAAACGCATTATCAAAGATCTGTTCCCCATCCTATCCTCTTCTCCTTCCACGTCGACTATTTTCCCCAGCCAACCCCGCCTCTCATATAGACGTTCCCCCAACCTTGGCAACCTCTTTTCCCACAGAGACTTGACGTCCAGGCGCGTCAACCACCCGTCTGTGGGCGCTAAGAGTTGCGAAAGGCGGGGGTGCCTGACCTGTCCGCTTCTCAACCCCCTTTCACACTTCACTCCATCTTCCCATAACCAGTCCTTCCCTGTTGCTAAGGACTGCTCATGTACATCCAAAAATTGTGTTTACAAATTGGACTGTACTCGTTGTGATGCGTTCTACGTAGGACTGTCCTCCCAAACAAGCTCAGCCTCCGTATGAACGGTCATAGAGCATCCGTTAACAACAACTCCAATTTACCTGTCGCCATACACGCCAAATCCCACGGTCTGTCTTTTAACGACTGCTTCAGTGTGCAGATTCTGCGTCAGATTCCCCCTGGTGATAATACCGTGACCCTTAGAGCCTCTGAGGAGGCTCACATCTGGTTGCTCGGGGCGCGCAGTGCACCTGGACTTAACCTTAAAAGATAATTTTTTTGTACATTTTTTTTTGTACTTTTTTTCCAGTATTCTTTCTCTAGTACTTATTTCTTTTTTCCTCTTTCGTATATTTTGTGTATATCTATTTTGTCTTCTTCACTTACTACTAGTTTGTTTTATCCTATTTTATTTTTCTAAATTCTTATTCTTAACTAGTTTCCCATACTTACCCTTTTATTCAGTCTCTATCTTTTATTTACTAAAACAACCAATGCAAGTTTTTTGTATTGTATTTATTTTTATTTATTTATTTTTTCTTCTTTTCTCTATCATTATTTTTGTTTCTTATAGTTTGTTTTTATCTTATATTGTTTATTATTTTTCACCTACTTATAGTTTTACCCAACCAGTACTGCTTATCTGAGCTTCTGTTTATATCTTCTCCTAATTTTATACTTTAAGACCGGGTACGGTTGACAGCACTGGCGGTTGCCGGGTTGGTTACTTGCCGTTGCGCCTACAACGTGCTTGGTCTCCCATTCTCTTTTCTCCTGAAGACGGATTACCCGAAAATTTGAGTCTGTAAGTGTGTTTCCCTACTTTGTGTGTTGCTCTTTGTTAATCTCGAACTCGTATATATTATTAATATTATAATATATATATTTAAATATATATATTTTTAGTGTACTTTGGTAGCAGTCCTTCGGATATACATGTTTTGTTAAACACGACAGAGTAGTTCCTGTCTATAATTTCTTCTGGAGAACTTCGATTTGCCGAAAAACAGTTTTTTTTCAAGGCGACTGTCAATGCACCTGCAAAGTGGAGCCATAAAGAAGCACACCCTTGACAAACAAAGCACAGAACTGACCCGGAAGACCTCACAGAAAATACAAGGATAATGAGAGAAATGAATGACTACAATAGATTACAAATCCACGCAGCGATAGCGATAATGAAGAATAACGCAGCAATAAACAGACAACAAACCGGTACTACGAGGACCCTCCGCCTACTCGGGGACCAATCACCTACTCTAGACCAGAACCAGGGCCAATAAAACTATAATATTCAATACTATTTCCCATTGGCTCGACTATTGCACCCTCTACAACGTATAAGACCCTCATCCCACCACCCCACCACTATTGATGTCCTGAAGATTACCACGGAATATGATCGAAACGCGTCGACTACAATTGCAGACCTCCTCAACCGTTGTTCTAACAACGAAAAAACTGTTTTTCGGCAAATCGAAGTTCTCCAGAAGAAACTTATAGACAGGAACTACTCTGTCGTGTTTAACAAAACATGTATAATATATATATATATATATATATATTTACAGAGTACAATGATTCTATGTAAAAAGGGACAGTTTTAGCATAAGGAGGCTTACTGTTTGAAATAGTAATGTCTGAATGTGCTAACAGAGGTAATATTTTTTAACTTTTTACTAGAGACGAATGTTAATTTTTCTAGTTGGAATTTTTAAAATAAATACGTTATGGTAGTTTTAATTTTTTGTCGAGTTGAACTATCAGTCGTGTGCTTGTTTCTTAGAAGTAAGGAAGCGGTACGTGTTGTAGGGATATTGAGTCTTTCAAAGAGTGACTTTCATAGAAATCCATTATTCTGAGAACAGCTGCTGTCCTTTTCTCTATTTTTCCATTTCGCTATTCAGTATTTCACTTAATTCCTGTCTAATATCTCCCATAGTTTTTTTTTTCATCATAAAGTGGATTTTTCAACAATATTAAGAACATTTTAAGTTTTTTGTATGTAAAATTCATTCTTTTGAGAATTATTTTCACCTTTATGATTCATAAACCAAAACAAAGTTGCATTTGATATGAAGTTTTCTATAAGGGTGCAACATATAGATTGATTAGAGGATTTTGTGAGACAAATCCATAATACTATGCAATGGATCAGAAATTATATGTTTGATTGGACTTAATTTTTTACATGTAGAATTTTATTCTTTTGTATCTCTTATTAAGTTATTAAATTATTTAAAAATATTTTATTAAACCCCTAAACATCAATTATATTTCAGTGGATTCACTCAAAATATTTCTAAGTCAATGTAAAGAAATGTAAACAAATACAAGTATAGCAATTAAATCATTAGTCTAGGATTAATATTTAGTTTTTATGACTTTATGCTCATTGCCGTAATTTAAAAAGCGTGAATTTTTTTTATAAATTGAAATTTTTTTTAATGTTTTGTCAAAACTTCATTGTTTTTAAATGAGCCGATTAGCTTTAAAAAATTATTTACTGAAAACAGAAAATATACTGTAACTATGGTGAATGTAATTTTGAAAAAAAAATATCTCATTTCATCCACCTCAGAATGTTCTATTTTTAGGTTCCATTTTGATCCGTTAAACGGTGTAGTTTTTTTTAAAAATTTGAGGATATTTTTTAATCTGACGAAATCAATATGTAAGCATGTCTGATTGAATATTACACATATTTCCTATTCAAAAGTTTACTTAATATTTATATAAAAAACACGAGACTATTTTAAAATGAGATAATTTAGATGACATTTGATTGGTGCGCCGATAAGGCTTAGTCATTCTAAAAAGGCGCTAATATACTCCTAGTTTATTCCTCCGCGTTCATTCTGCAACTTTTAAACCTGTTTAAATGACTCTATAGTTTATTGTGTTCACCAGTTAATTAATTAAATAATACCTCAAATAGTAAGAACGAATTCTTTCTTAACTTATTTTTTTATTCTTAATAATTACTTAATTAGTTTATTTTTGGGTATAAACTAAACAAAATTTTAATTTTATTTTTAGGTTTATTAATATATTACTATATTTTTATTAATATAGTAATATATTATTTATATATTATTATATTTTATATAATATAGTATAATATATAGTTTATTAATATTTATTAATTATTACTTAATTAGTTTATTTTTGGGTATAAACTAAACAAAATTTTAATTTTATTTTTAGGTTTATTAATATATGATATATTATTTATTAAAAAACCTATTCCAGAAACTAAACCCACGGAAACAATACACATAAAAGATTTCCTAAAAATTCACTATTATATTTCAGCTGTCTCGTAGAATAATGTAAGTCGCTACGAAGAAAAGCGCTCTTATGTGTGTTGTTTCTCTGGAATTATTTTCATAAAAATATATCAAAATAATTAATTATTTCCTGAATAATTACTAAACTTTTTACGAATAATACAGCATTGATTAGATTTATTTTTAGTTAGTTTATGTTATATTAAACCTTATAGACTAAATTTGTTATAGTGAGAACGGTTAAAAATAATTAACAGTACATTATTTAAATGTACCCTATGTTAATGAAATTCAATAGTCTGTTCGGCTGTGTTTCCTATTCTCTTTAAGAAAGGTTCTAATCCATTTGAATATTTTTAATGATTTAATGACATAATATTGATGGGATTAAGTAAGTAAGAATAGAATTCTTCTAAGTAAAAATAAAATGGAATCAAACCTATAATTCTGATTTATTTCACGTACAGAATGTTTAAATTATACTGAAAAGCGGGCTTTGAATTTGATTTCAGTATGTAAAACTTTGTCTTTGTGGTTTCAACTAAACTGCACCTTCGTGTGAATTATCATAACTCACCAACTTTACATCAAAAACCAATGTGAACCTCTAAGCTTTATTAAATCATTACTCAATGTTTACAGTATTTCATCTATTTAACTTAAGTAGAGAGGATTCGATAATATTTCTTCAATACGGTTTCTATAAGTGCTACTTCAGTATGCGTACTACTGGCCTGCCCTTCTTTCTACTTCAATATGCGAACAGCCGTATGCGTCTACTTCAATGCGCATACTACCCTAACCCTGCACTGTATATCTATGTAGAACTGCGTACATATTCTGTAATTTGAATATATGGTAATTTTCAGTTTTTATTTGGTTTAAATGTTTAACATTCCTTATTAGTACATTCGTAATTCCTTAGTATAATATGGTGTTTAATTTAAACCGTTATATAATTTTAGAGCTCTCTGGTTTCCTTTTTGTTATTCGACTACCAAGTTGTACTTTTTAGTCTGATTTGTGTAATTTGAACACCCCTATACTTTTTCTTTTGTAGTTTGATCGCAATGTTTCTTTAATCTCCTCATTATTATAATCTATATTTATTTATTTATTTAGCTATGCTTTACCACATATCAATTTCTTATGATACCTTACCTTATTATGTTGTGATACCTTATCAATTTCTTTACCACCTCTAACCACATATCTATCAATAACACGTTTACTGTTTAGTATATAATTCATTTGCCTTGTAGTAGCATTGTCCGTGAATACTTGTTTTAAATAGTTTTCAAGCAGTGACCACTAATATGTTAATGAGTCTAAATATGTTCATAAGGTGAACAGATTACAATTAAAAGCTCAATTATTTAAAATAGAATATATTATATTATTAATAAAGTACGCTTTTATACTGGTACGCAATTATTACATTTCTTAAGTTACAACCAGGATTTAATAATCTACTTAACAAGCGGTTTCTTGAGCTTTTAATGGGAACATATTGATATTCTTTTTGCATGTTAAAAACGTAGTTATTAATACACTATTATGTTGTTGATATTTACAAAGAAAAAATCTGGAATGGCCTACACTCAACTTTACTACGAGTAACATAATATCAAATTTCTTGAGTATATAATATATAACATCTCATTTAAGCATAATGTAAACATCTAAATGGGATATGATTATTAGTCTTTCATTCCTGACGTAGTACAGATAGTGATTGAAGGACATATCAATATATAAGCTTATTTTTGTACATCACACATCTGATACAAATAATTTCATTAGTATAACTATAGCAGTAATAACATTTTTGAAAAACCAAAGTGAACATTTCTTGATACGAAATATTCTCCTACAAGAGAACATGGCTTTTGTTCAAATAGCCAGTGAATTTCTTATATTGTTTACTTGACATCCTTTTACATTGAATATTAAAGTAAAATTTTCAAATTTAAAACAGGAAAAAACCCTTATTTTATCTGAAAACATCATAAACCTCGAAGAAAAAATGTTGTTTTAAGATGATTTTTAATTAAAGATTACGATAATTACATTTATTAATCTCCAAACGAATGATTTCAATTTTGAATTAGCTTTTACATTTTTGGTCTTTTATAGAATTATTATACTGGGAATTTTATGGCTTCTTAGTATTTAATAAGATCATTATTCTTCCCCTTTGTCAAATATTATATATACGATTTTTTTCTGAGTGAGTGGTATCCTTTTCCTGCCTCCTGTACTCTGTTATACGTTTGCTATGAATGTATATTGAGAAAAAAATATATTAGTAATTAGACAGTTTACATACTCAAATCGAAGTCAAAGCCAGCTATTCAATATAATTTAAATCTTTTATAGTTGGGAGCTTCTAATTTTTGAAAATAATAAATATGAACTATTTGACTGGAATTGTAAAAAAAACTGGATATTTCTCAACAAAATAAGTCCTCTTTCTTGAGGAAAGAATCCATTCATTACATTTCAATATCATGGAAAGGTACTACATTCACAATTATAATGTAATTGTAACTGATATTCATCAATGCCAGATCATCAGACAAATCCATCATGCCAGGGAAGACAAAGGTAATTTATTTATGTTTATTGGCGGTGATTTTTTTACATGTAACAATATTATTCCTCTTACATCTCGTATAAGTCAATAAACTATTTAAATTGTTCCTTTATAAATATCAATTTTATCTCAGTGGATTCGCTCAAAAAATTTATAACTTCTAAAATGTAAACATTGTAAAAAAATCTGGAGTGGCCTACACTCTACTTTACTATAAGTAACTCAATGTCAAATTTCTTGAGTATATAAAACATAACGTATCATTTAAGCATAACATAAATATCTAAATGGGATATAATTATTAGCATTGCATTAGTGAGGTAGTACAGATAGTGATTGAAGGACGTATCAATTTATAAGCTTATTTTTGTACATCACAAATAATTTATTATTTGCAAATAATTTCATTAGTATAACTACAGCAGTAATAACATTTTTGAAAAAAAAATGTGAACATTTCTTGAATCGAAATATTATCCTACAAGAGAACATGGCTATTGTTCAAATAGCCAGTAGATTTCTTACATCGTTTACTTGACATCTTCTACTTTAATGTAAAATTTTCAAATTTGAAACAGTAAAATACCTTTTTTTCTCTGAAAAACATCTTAAAGCGAAGAAAATGTTGTTTTAAGGTGATTTGTTAATTAAAGATGTACGATAATTACATTTATTAATCTCTAAACGAAAGATTTTAATTTTCAATTATCTTTTACATTTTTCGTTTTTAACCGAATTATTATACTGGGAATTTTATGGCTTCTTAGTATTTAATAAGATCATTTTCCTTCCCCTTTGTCAAATAACATATATACGAATTTTTTTTTATTGAGTGTTATCATTTACCTGCACAATATTATTCCTCTTACATCTCTTATAAGTCAATAATATATTTTCATTTTTTCATTAGAAACATCAATTTTATCTCAGTGGATTCGCTCAAAAAATTTCTAAGTCAATGTAAACAATGTAAAAAAATACAAAAAATTCGACAAGTATAGCAGGTGATCTCTTAGTCTAGGATAAACAAAGAGTTTTTATATCGTTATTGCTCTTTCCCGTAATTGAAACTTCATGAATTTTTTTTTTGAATTGCTAATTTTTTGTTCCATTTTTGGTCAAATTTTCATTTTTTTTTAACGAGCCGTTTAGCGTCAAAAAAACATTTTCTGAAAACACAAATCGTACTGTAACGCCCCTTTAGCAATGTAATTTTAGAAAAAAATATCTCAACTCATTCTCCACATAATGTTCTATTTTTAGGCATAGTTTCATTTTGATCCATCAAACAGTATGGCTTGTATCGCTTTCACAAGGTTTGAGATTGAATTATAAGTCAAAATTTTTACATTTTATTGAAAAAAAAATATTTCCTGTTGTTTTAAAATTCTGAATATATTTTTCGTTTGTTGCATTTGTAACCTCAAAGATAATGTCAAAATTTCAAAACTCTAGGGTTATCAGTTTAGGAGAAATAAATGTTTTTAAAAAAACGGTTTTTGGCAAAAAAAGTGACTTTCCCATCATGCATAATTCTTCCCAAACAATAGGGATCTTTGTCTTTATAAGGCCCATTTTTGTGTAAAATATCAACTTGATCCATCAAAGATTCTGGACCGTAGCGTGGTAACAAGCAATGCTTACACACGCACCCACCCACCCACACACACACAGACATCATCGTAAAAACGTCATAAAACGACTTCTGGGACCTCAAAACATGTAATTCCGTCAAAATCTCGAGATCGAATTTTTTCACGATCACTATACTTTACTTATAGTAAAGTAAAAATATAAAAAATTCGAAAGTATAGCAGGTGATCTCTTAGTCTAGGATAAATAGACAGTGTTTATAGCGTTATTGCTCTTTCCCATAATTAAAACTTCATGATTTTTTTTTCATGAATTGCTAATTTTTTGTTCCCTTTTTGGTAAAATTTTCATTGTTTTTTAATGAGCCGTTAGCGTCAAAAAAACATTTTCTGAAAACAGAAATCGTACTGTAACGCCCTTCTAGCGAATGGAATTTCGAAAAAAAATATCTCAACTCATTCTCCACATAATGTTCTATTTTTAGGCATCATTTTGATCCGTCAAACAGTATGGCTTCTATAGCTCTCACAAGGTTTGAGATTGAATAATAAGTCAAAATTTTTACATTTTAAAAAAAAAATATTTCCCGTTGTTTTAAAATTCTGAATATATTTTTCGTTTGTTTCATTTGTAATCTCAAAGATGATGTCAAAATTTCAAAACTCTAGGGTTATCAGTTTAGGAGAAATAAATGTTTTCTAAAAAACGGTTTTTGGCAAAAAAAGTGATTTTCCCATCATGCATAATTCTTCCCAAACAATAGGGATCTTCGTTTTTATGGGGCCCATTTCTGTGTAAAATATCAACTTGATCCATCAAAGGTTCTGAACCGTAGCGTGGTAACAAGCAATGCTAACACACTCACCCACCCACCCACACCCACACACACAGACATCATCGAAAAAACTTCATAAAACGACTTCTGGGACCTCAAAACATGTAATTCCGTCAAAATCTCGAGATTGAATTTTTTCACAATCACTATACTTTACTTATAGTAAAGTAATAATAAGTTCGATTAACCTATATTCATTCTTTCAGGCATTCTGTATTAAGCCAGATGTTTTGTAGAAATTAAATACAATTTTTATCATTTTTTTTTTTTTTTTTTAAAAAATATTATTCTATAGGGACTTGCTCAGATTCATTCACATCCCGTGTGAATAAACCTGAAGGCTGGAGTGGGTATTTAACCCCGGGTCTACCGGTCCAGTGAAGAACACGTTGCTATCGAGCTAATATGACATTTTACAGAAATCTAAATGTTTACTTAAAAAAACTTACATCTGTTTGGACCAGAGGTAGGACCCAAAATACTGGAAACAACTTTCTAATTATAAAACGTCCAATTTGTTATTTTATATGAACCACACCAGACTTTGATCTAGTGAAGAAAGCAGAGTAGTTTACGAAAATGCAAGTGACCATTGAAGTATAAACTCTACAAGGAACATTTGTTAAAATAAACATGTTTTTAAATGACATTTTCACAACTAAATGCATCCTATATTTAGCTGGAAAGTTCAAATTTGGATTTGGATACATCTTTTGCGCTGTACGTATAAGGCTATTCCAATGTGATTTTCAAGACATTGTATGTATTGGGTTGGTGGGTAGTATAATATATATATGGTAATTAAAAGAAACGGTCCAGCGGACTTTTATATAAAAAACCACTTAAAAAGAAAATATCACACAGATAGACACAGGGATAACAAGTTCTATATTTCGACCATCGTCGTTATCAGGAGGTGAAGAGTCCCGCAGGAAGGCAGAGTGGCGACTCCGCGGCAGTCAAAATATAGAAGTGAGTTATTCCTGTGTCTATCTGTGTGCTATCTTCTTTTGAATTGCTATATATATATATCCACTCAAAATTCAAAAAAACGATCCAAACTGGACGCAAATCAGTTCACAAATGAAGAAAAGCAACACACAGAGAAAGAGACACACTTACAAACTCAAATTTTCGGATGATCCGTCTTCAGGAGAAAAGAGAATGGGCGACCAAGCAAGCCGGAAACACAACGGCAGGAAACCGTCCCGGCAACCGACTGTGCTGCCACGCGCGCCCGGCTCAGGAAGTAATGAAGTGGAGACGATTAAATTAATAAATTAAGAAAAGCAGTTCTGGTTGATTGAAGGTAAAATAATCATCAGGAAGATAAATGAAGTATGAAAAGGAATACCGTGAAAAATACCTACAGACGCCCCCCTAACCTCGGCAACCTCTTCTCCCACAGAGACCTGGTGCCCAGGAGAGTTTGCTGCTCGCCTGTGGGCACGAGGGGCTGCGATCGTCGAGGTTGCCGGACCTGCCCGCTTCTCGTTAGTACCTGTTTTCAATCATATCGCACTGTTAATGCACTTGTACAAAAAGTTGAAATAATGTATAAAAGCTGACTAGTTACTACCTGTTTCCAATCAAATCGCACATTTATTACACTTGTACAGAAACTTGAAAAATGAAACAGAGTTGACTAGTTACTTTCTTTTTTCAATCCTAGACTAAGGGATCACCCGCTATACTTATCGAATTTTTGATATTTGTTTACATTGACTTCGAATTTTTTTCAGTAAATTCACAAAAATAATATAATGTTTTTAAATTTAAATTTAAAATTATATGGATAAGTCGGCTTCGAACTTGATTTAAGATTGCAGAAGTGGCTAATTCCTTATATATTTTTACTCAATAGATATTTACAGCAAACGTATAACAGAATACAGCACGTGGGAAAAAATAACATTCGCTCAGAGTAAAATGGTTTTTATGATTTTTGATTAAGGGGAAAAAAAGTGAGTTTTTATAAAAATTCTAGCAGACCATAAAATTCCCAATATAATAATTTGATAAGAGTAGAACATTATTTAAAATTAAAAAAGATCCTTTAAAAAGTAATAAATGAAATTATCCTACATCTTAAATTAAAAATTATATGAAAACGACATTTTACTTACATATTTTTGATATTTCAGACAAAAACTTCATAATGTTTTTAACTTTTCATAATGTTTACTGTAGTTATACTTATGATTGTATATCCGTTAATTGTGTGGCATACAAAAAAAGGCTTATATATTGATAAGTGAATCAATCACTATCTGTACTACCTCAGGAATGAAATACTAATAAACATCTCCCATTTAGGCGAATATATTATGCTTAAATGAGACATATATTATATACCCAAGAAGTTTGATATTATAGATATACCCAAATTTACTTATAGTAAAGTTGAGTTTAGGCCACTCCAGATTTTTTTCTAAGCCCAGTGTATTTAGAGTAGGAATATTTAACGAGTACCTGACACCGTCAAGGCTCGTGACCGACAGCTTAATGTCCTCTCTGAGGAACGACCGTGCTCAGATTTATTCACTTCCCACGTGAAGAAATCGAAGGCTAGGTGGATATCGAACCCCGGAGCTACCAGTTCAGAGGCGAGTGCGTTAACCACTGAGCTAACCTGGCTTCCATTATATTGCGTATTAATAATACAAAAGTGATTAGCTTCAATTATTACCTGACTAGGCAATCATCATGCAACATAGGATTGCCTCTTATTGAAGATCCTATATTACCAACAGCAGTATGCGAAGTAAGAAGTATCATTCTTTCTTAACTTAACTCACACTAACTTCTATTGTACTCGCAAAGTACATGCATGAGCAATATATAGCAGTATAGTATATGTTCATGTACTATATGTCGAAATGTATACGTATAATGGTAGGGATAAAGTGTAACTCTAACCAGGAGTAAAGTGGATGTCTATCATACCTGCATTGTATTAAAGTAATAAATATTATTTTTATAAAATCGTTTAATAGGTTTCATAGTTGGTCTGGCATAGTGTATTGATTAAAATTTCAAAAAAACATATTGGAGGATAACGTGGTTTTTATCATGGCTGTCTATTGATCAGGAAAGCATTTTATTAAACGTAAACAATAATCTTAACATGTTTTACCAAAAACACTAAAATGACTTTAATTTGCAGAAGGAGAGTTTCTTGGAGAGAATTCTTCAGACTGACCATATGCTCTGACCAACCCCATCAAACTCATGTTTCACCACGCTAAGGCACACCTATTTGTTCATAGATCAAGTCCTATGATATTATCTCATCATTTTCTTTTCATATACCTTCACATGCACTGCATACCATATTTTTTAGACAATACCTGTATCAAATGTTAAATGGAAATTATTTTGCGTTTTTTTCCTATATAGTACGTTATAAAAATTGCAAAAGGCGTCTAACATTTATTTTTTTAAAGTGAATTGGGATATCTTCAACTTGTTGTTGTTAGAGAGTCAACGAAATTCCTGAAATGAAAAATAATTATTTACTTTAAATTTAATTATTACTTTAAAACTAAAGTAATTATCTAGTTAATAATGAATTTCTAAATAATTAGAAATAATGATATTTTTTAAAAATCATAGTTTCAATTTTCCTAGTAGAGTGTTTGAAGTAAGTTTACTTCCTCTAACCATTGCATTCTATGCTTGCCGCCATCTTTGATTGCCATCTCCTCTCTCGCTCCCACTCTTCATCTCTGTCACACCCCCCTCCCTTAACCATCACGCGCTCTCTGTTTCTCCTCTCACTCTCACACACTATATCTCCTTTTCACTCTCACATTTGACCCCTCACCTTTCTAACAATGTGTCAATTGTAATAGTTTTTGTTTCTTTTGTTTTCCTGATTCAGTGACCTCTAAATCAGACAGTTTGTTAACCACCTATTCTCTTATATAAATAAAATATATTAATCCAAGCTATAAAATTATAACTATTTAAAAATACATAACATTTTTTTACATGCACCTAAAATATATATGTGTTCCTACACAAAACAAAATAGAATATGAAAATTTATAAACTACAGAACTACAGAAATACATTTCCATGCGCTACATGAATACAGGCTTTATTTAAAAAATATATATTTGGGATATAAACATTTTTTAGTAGTGAAATTTTCTTTAATGACGGATGCGTTTAATATAAAGTCATTATTTTTCTTTAGATATTTATCTATAAATAGATTTCTTCATTAGATAAATCTAATGTGATTTCTACAAATGCCAAGGGTAGTTAATGTTATCAGAATATCGCTAATGTCCAAACTGAAGCATACTTCAATGTATTGTATATGATGCACGAGATAACAACAGTTTACCATCAAACATTGTATTTCAAGTTGCAAGAGATATATTCAGATATGAGGAATATATATACCATGTTTAATTATTCTCCCACCTCGACAGTTAGCCTGAGATGTATATATTTGTCATTTCATCATACATAATAGAAAGAGTAGCCGCCTGTGATTTTGATAACAGCTTCAAGGATTCACACGACGTGCTAAGTGGAATGCTGTAGTAAATATTTCTATGTCATGCTCAGTTTTCTTACTGACATTTTAAATTAAACTGAGCAGGAAAACGGATGTATTTTATTTAATTTATGTACTACGTTACCGAATTAGCATAATAAAATATTTTTATCATTGAAATGTAATTATATATATATAAAGATTTCACATAAACACGTGAAATAACAATCAATGATCAAACCACAATAAGAAATGGGAAAACAAGACGAAGGGGATCTTATACAAAATTAATAAATTCAATATTTCAAACTGTTATTCGTCCTCTCTTCTAGTCTTTTCGTGACTACGAACAACAGTTCAAAATATTGCATTTAGTAAGTGTATAATATATCTTTTTTCTGTCGTGTGTTGTGTAATTTGATTTTCTTCAGGCGATAACATCTTCAACAGTAGAGATGTTGCACTGAAAAAGAACAATAAGTTTTCGAATCGCGTTGTTAGTTCTAACATAAAGCTGTTTTGTGTTGGACACGTAATTTTTCTAAATTCCCATCATGAATATTGCTTCATTGCTGTAGGTTCTACTAAGATATTAAAACTATATTCATGTCTTCGGTTACAATCAGTTATTAAAATGAATGATAATAAAGTTTGTTTCCATAATGGTATGCGGCTGTAGTAAATAAGCAAGTGTTATCCTAAGAATATTTCCTAATTAATTTCGAGTGATTTTAAATTGAATTCAGTAACAGAATAATCTGTTGTTATAACCTAATTAAATTAAATGGATTTAATTGAAATTTTGTGTCGAATTATTTGTTATGAGAAAACAATACCTGTTTGAAATATTTATAAGTATATCTTATAACGATAACTAATTTGATGTTGTAATTGTTATTCACGTTGTATGGAGTTAAAAATTTTTTTTTATGGTTGAATGCATCAAGCTCTCTTTAAAAAGAAGTTAAGGGTTTAAAAAAAAATGGCATTATGCTAATAAGGATGCTAGGGAAAATGAAATCATTTTAACTTCACTTAAGCGTTTCTATTGTCTTCCTTTGGACTGGAAGGAAGTCCAAGGAAAAAATAAAGTGTCTTCTGCTAACTTAATAATAACTATTACCATTGATTATATCATTCATGTAGGTTAAATATAAAAAAAGAAACATTTTTATATATATCAAATTCAAATATCTTTCGTTTTCGATTTTCAAATTATGATATTATTTTTAAACTTTTAATTTAATTATTATTCAGTACTTTTGCAGTGTGTTATTGTATGGAGTTTACTCATGATGGGAAATTTCAAAAACAATTAAGTCTTCACACTAAAGAACTTTATATTAAAAAATAATAACGCGTTTGAAACACTTAGTATTCTACTTTAGGCTTTTTACATACCTCTATCATTTTTTTAAAAAAATAAGAATGAATTACTTGAAAAATGAATACAATTAATTGATTGGTGCATAGTACTGTTGAAGTTTTTAACAAAGGAAAATTGAATGAAAAGTGACTTAATAAAACATGAATTAATTTTTAAATAAGAGATATTTTCTTAATAGTCTGCACTGTTGGTTGTGTTTTGTGGTAAGAGAGGGACCTAGGAATGACTAAGGTTTGAAGGAGTGATTGCAGGGGTAGGAGGATTTCAGGAAGCTTAGCAGGTATATTTACCTAACTGTAGAGGCTTATAATGGTCAATGGTCAATGGTCAGAGGTCAATGGCCAACAGTATCAGTAGTGCTATTCACCATTCAATCAATTGAATTGTTGAGGGTGATTGTAATACTGCGTCCTAAGAACTATTGTACTTTCCCCCCTTCCGTACTAAATTTACTGTATCGAACACCTATTTACTGTAATAAATGTTTCTATAAGCCTCACTAATTTATTTATACCGGGCGAAATAGTGCATATCAACTTTGCCATTAAAAATTATTGATAAGGTTTACAATTCGGGATAGCTTATCTGGGGTTTTACTGCAGACGCAGTTAAAAAAAGGAAACACAATTAGAAATAGGTTTTTTTTATTGTTGAGGAGAGTGGCTGCTATTAAAGTGATGGCCCTACCTGCTAAAGCCTTGCAAATCTTCTTCAGTTTATTCCATGATTCCCTTTCTTTATATTAAAAAAACCAAGGCACTAAGTTTTATTACCACTCTTAGACATTTTGCCATTATAAGAGACCGTTTATTTATTTTAATGGGTGAACAAAGGAACAAATTTTATTGATTATATCATTAAGAAATTCAAGACAGAAAATTATTACAATCCATAAAAAAAAAAATTTGCCTGAAAACAGATGTTATATCATTTGTGTGATAGAATAAAAATAAACATAGGTAAGATCATTTAGTGATTATTTCAGCCATTGATGCATAACTATTTTGAGGAATTTAAAAATAATGACACAAGAAGGACGAATATTTTTTCTTCCATTGTGATTTTGATTGCTGGCGATCTTAAGCTACTTCCGTTTTAGAAAGGCAATCAGCAATACATTTCTTACAAAAGTATTTAACATCCTGTACTTTTACCTTGAAGGCGCTAGATGGCGAAGGATTGATTTCTGTTTTTCTATTTTCTACGAAGACTTTTCTGATTGTATAGTCATTTGTTAAATCCTTGCATTGTTTTTTTAAAAAAAAACACAGTTTTTATACTCGTATCATAAAAATAAACAATTTTAAATTAGTTTTAAAAATATCAATTTGAAATATAATAAAACTAATATGCAAAAAAGAAACAATGTTGTCGCCTTTGGTACAGTTAGATAGGAAATTGAGGCCTACTCCTGTTTATCAATGAGGAGAGGGAGAGAGAGAGGGAAGGAGAGAGAGAGAGAGAGAGGGAGGGAGGGGGAGGGAGGGAGAGAGGGAGGGAGGAGGGGGGAGAGAGAGGGGGGAGAGAGAGGGGGAGGGGGGGAGAGAGAGAGGGAGGGAGGGAGAGGGGGGAGGGAGGGAGAGAGAGAGAGAGAGAGAAATGAAGAAATTTTACACATGAATAGTTCATATCTGATGATATATGTTCAAACCACAATATGAAATGGTTTGAACTCTCACTTCGTCAGAGTCAAAAACCCAACTGAGACACTAGATGCAGAATACATCTTGTGAGGAGTTGAGAAGAGTGGTATTTTAAAAGGGTGAAAGCGATGGTGTGTGTCTTTGAAATACACATATTCCTAATATGCTTTTCTTGAATTGTTTCAGAAACTCACAGGTGCTTGTGGCAAATTCGATGTGTAGTTCGTTTGAATGAGTTTTGATCCGGTTTAGAAGTGCGGGAACATCCATTCTCACATAAAAGAATAAAGGTAAGTGCTCTTTTTTGCAAACTTTCTATTTATTATTTATTATGTTAGGCTGAAAATCGTAGAGATAAGAAAAGTGGTACCGTATGTTTTACCATTAATCTCGCTTTACATTATTACTACCTAGATGACAGGAAGGAATAATATTTCTTTACAAAATAAATTCTACACTTGCAGATTTTCATTCTTTGATTAATTTAAAAATCGTGTCATGTCAGACTGCTTTTGAAACTCAGAGACATTCCTACCCTTAAGTGTTATGTAATCTACCATTAGGTAATGATTTCTATCCATCTTAACTCTTTACTTCAGTGATTTGATATAGTGTGGTATTTAATCATATTGGGGGGGGGGGGGGGATTTCAAAAATCACATATCCACACAAAAAAAGTTTATTATTAAAACTAATAACTTAGTGTTCTTCTTGACATATGCACTAGCACCGTTGAGATGACAATCTACAGGAGTCATTATGGTAAACGGCAGGTGTACACATGAAGAAGAACTCTCAGTGTTCTTAGTTGAAGGAAACGCATTCTTAGTTTCCTTGTTAAACATTTTTTTATGTGCGGTGCCGTAATTCTTGAATTCCCCCAAATATCTTAGCCCTTTTTGAATTCAATACTTGTTTATTTGAATTACGTTTTGCTGATTTCATTGAATACTCATATTAAAACAAATTTAATAGTATAATCAATAGTATAATGGTATATTTTACTTTAGTTTTAACTCTTTTAACAACTTTCTTAATGAATTAACTTATAGCTGATATAGTAACATTCTTAATGATAATATAAATTTTTGAAACGTTAGAACACAGAGTTGAATTCTTTGACCAGATAACCCTCAAAGAGTCCAGCAACATTGGTTTTGTAGTGTATTAAACTTTAACTGGTCAAAAATAAAAAATAAAGAGTTATAATAATTTTCAAGAGCTTCTTTCAATACTCTAGAATTAAAGATTGACCAAAATATTATAGAGTACACTGAATCTAGTTTTTACCCAGAATGTCAAATTTTTCACCTCTGTCAGCATTTGTTACCCAAGTAAGTTTGATCGTGAAGTAACATATCAAACTTACTTGACGTTTGATCAAGTAAAACTTTGATCAAAGTAAAAGTAAAAGTAAAAGTAAAACGTCAACATCTGTAATAATAGAACTACTAGCGTTGTTCAAAAGTCCTATCATGAATTAGATGACAGTGTTGTAATTTTAATATGGTTATTACTTTACTGTAAGTATAGTGAACGTGAAAAAATCCATCTCGTGATTTTAACGGAATTATATGTTTTGAGGTGCCAGAAGTCGTTTTATGAACTTTTTTTGATGATGTCTGTTTGGGTGGGAGGGTGAGTATGTATCCAAAGTTTTGTGGCCACGCTACGGGCCAGAATCTTTGACGGATCATTTTACACAAAAATGATCACCTCATAGTGTAGATGATCACTTAATGTTTGAAAGCAATTTTGCATCATGGGAAAGTTACTTTTTTTTCCAAAACCTGTTTTCATATTGCATTTTTTTCTCCCAAACTACTTATTCTAGAGTCTTCTTATTTTGGAATTATCTTTAAAGCTACAATAGCAATAAACCAAAAATACGCTAATATTTTTAAAACAACTGAAAATATTTTTTTTTCTAGTAAGAATTTAACAAAGTGAGAAGTTGAACAGTTCAACTTTAGAGTCGCTCTCTGCCGGTACAAGTGAACGCACGTACCTCTTCTTCTTCCTTTCTACTCTCTCCCTGACGACGAACTTCAGTTCGAAATATCGATCCAGTAAGTTTTCTCGCCTCTTCTATTTGTTGTCTTTTTTCATTTATATATCTGTCCGGTTTGGACCGTTTTAATATTTTGATTTATATATATACACTTTAACACATAGAAAAGAACACAGAAAGACACTACAGAACTCACTTCGATATTTCGACATCCGTCGTCATCGGGAAGAAGTGCGAAGTACTCGCGTTGAGAAGCAAACTGCTACTGGCCTCCAGAGTAACTCGTGGAACCACCGCAATGCTGCCCCCCAGCGGAGGAGAGGAAAAATAGAAATCCCTCCAATATTTATTTAGAAAACAAGATAAAAAATATATAAAATACGAAATAATAATAATAAAAAATAAATAATAATAATAATAAAATAATAATAATAATAATAAAATAAAAAATAATTAACGGTACAGGTTGAGACCAGGAGGAGAACGAGCCCCAAGGAGGCATATGAATGCCTCTTCGGAAGCTCTAAGGGCTCTAAGGCTCTATGGGAATTAGACTCGGGGATTTGTTTGAGGATTTGTACCCTGAAACAATCATTGAAAGGGAGGTCATGGGAATTAGCATGGATAGCTATATATATATATATATATATATAGAAAATTGTCACAATAACACGTGATATAAATATTCAGGTAACTCACCACAAATTAAAGAAGATAGTCGCTCTAAGGCCTTTCGCTTTCACGTCGTCAGAGAGCAAGTGAATACAAGTTGTAAGCAGGTTATGAATTTTGATTTAAAGAAGGAGTAAGATTGGCATCATTGACAGTATTTTTCCCTATAACTGTTGAAATAGTCTTGATTTGTTTGATAATTCCTTCAATTAGAAATTCATCTAATTTAAAAAGGCCTGGACTAGTGTTGACCAAGCTCTTAGAAAAGTCTTTTATGAGGGCGCTTTCAACAATGTTTCTTCTTCTTTCACATGACATAAAAACCAACTCCTTTGCTTCTTCCCAGTTAATTATGTGATTTTTGTCTCTAATGTGTAGGAACAAGGCACTTTTATCATCTTGTCTTCTAACTGAATACTGATGTTGCTTAATCCTTGTATCCATTCCTTTTCCCGTCTGTCCAATATAAGCCAACTCGCAATCCTTGCAAGGAATTCTGTATACACAACAGTTTTTTCGGCTTCTTTTAGAGTTATGGACAAGTCTATTTGACAAATTACCACCACTACTAAATGTAACTGAGATATCTAGCTTCTTCAACAAATATGGAATGTCTTTTAAACATGGGCTGTAGGGAACCACCAGCAAATTCCTTCTTGAAAAACGTTCCTCACTTACAGATGACATCAAAGATTGTTTGGCTTTTTTCACCACGTTATCAATTAACTTTTTTGGATACATTAGAGAGGTTGAAACTTTGTAAATATATTTAATTTCTTCTTCTAAAAATGGTTCACTGCAAATTTTGAAAGCTCTCAAAAACATGCTATTAAAAACGGATTTTTTGACACTGAGGGGGTGTGCCGAGAAGAAATGAACATAAGAGGATACATTTGTAAATTTTCTGTAAATACTATAATTCAATTTGTTACCACTTCGGTCCAAAAGCACATCCAGGAAAGGGAGTTTATTATTATTTTCTAATTCTATTGTAAATTGAATAGACGGAACAAACATATTGAGGGTATCCAAAAAAGTGCTAACATTTTTATCATCTGGCCAAATACATAATACATCGTCAACATAGCGAAGCCATTTAGCATTGCTAGGTAAAATTTTAGGTAAGTATGTAATCTCAAAATATTCCATATAAATGTTGCTTAAAACGGGAGAGAGACAATTTCCCATCGCCAAACCAAACTTTTGCTTGTAAAATTTTCCTTCAAATGAAAAACAACAATCTAATGTACACAAATTAATTAAGTCTATTAACACTCTTACAGAAACAGGTAATGTTTGTGTACGTTTCTTAAGTTCTGTTTCTAGAAAAACTAATAAATCTTCAACTGGCACATTTGTAAAAAGTGCTTTAACATCAAAGCTTAACAGCATACTATTCTGAAAGGAATATGTTTTATCGCCATTAGTAGGTACTATTTCCCAAAGTCATATCAAGAACAACATTGAACTGGTTTCAAAGCTAAATTCATTTCTAAGAGCTTGGTCAACACTAGTCCAGGCCTTTTTAAATTAGATGAATTTCTAATTGAAGGAATTATCAAACAAATCAAGACTATTTCAACAGTTATAGGGAAAAATACTGTCAATGATGCCAATCTTACTCCTTTAAATCAAAATTCATAACCTGCTTACAACTTGTATTCACTTGCTCTCTGACGACGTGAAAGCGAAAGACCTTAGAGCGACTATCTTCTTTAATTTGTGGTGAGTTACCTGAATATATATATATATATATATATGTACCTGTAACTGATCTGTTGAGCTTCCTCCAGGAGGAATTAATTAATTATTCCCTTCCCCTTCCATCTACCACTATAATAGAGTTAATTAAGTTATGTGTGGTAGATTGTCATTTTCAATTTGAAAATAATTATTATATACAAAAATTTGGTCTTGCTATGGGTAACTGTTTATCCCCCCTCCTAAGTAATTTATATATCGAGTTTTTTGAGAGTAAAACGTTAAGCTCAATTTTGCCCAAAAATGTTAAATGGTATAGATATGTTGAGGATATTCTTTGCATTTCTCCCAATTCTTTAAATAAAGATGATTTCCTAACAAAATTGAATTCATTAGTGCCGACAATCAAATTCACAATGGAAGAATAAGTAAGTGGTAATTTGCCCTTCTTAGATGTCCTGATCCATAGGTTACCTAATGAGTTACGCTTTAGTGTATATAAAAAACCTATGAATGTACTTGCATATGTTCACTTTTATTCTTCGCATCCAAAAAATGTTAAAATTTCTGTTTTTAGAAATATGTTTTTGAGGGCGTTTAGAGTTTGCTCCCCAGAATTCCTTAATGAAGAGATTAATAACATTAGGTCAATTGCCCTTTCATTAAAATACCCCTCTTCTTATATTGATTTAGCTTTGAAGGGTGCTAAAAAAACTTTCTCTAATACTTCAAAAGAGCCCCTTTTATTATCAAATTCTATAGTTTTGCCATACCACGAATCATTGGACCCCCTTCCAAGATTAGCCAAACAACTTGATTTTAATATAGTGTTTTCTAATCGTAATAACGTGGGTAATATGTTAATAAAAAACTCGCCCAGCGAATTGGAGTCCGCTGGTATTTATAAAATTCCGTGCAAAAATTGCCATAAAATTTATATTGGTCAAACTGGTAAATCATTAAAGACACGTGTAAAACAACACCAATATAACGTAAGTAGACAGGAAAAAAGTAGTGCCTTATTCTTGCATATAAAAAATGAAAATCATCATATTGATTGGACAGGAGCTAAATTTATTACCTATGAAAAATCAATGTTGTTAAGAAATATTATTGAATCGTCTGTAGTTAAATTTAATAGATCAAATATTACAAACATTAGTAACGGTCTCTTCAAACTTGATACTTTCGTCACGAGGGCAATAGCCTCTTCAAAGAGGGTTGACAGCTAGCGGATAGTTTTTTACTTTTTCTTACTGTACTCCTTTGTTTTCCCAAACATCCCTTTCTGGACATTAGTCCTTTCCTGCGCTTTCACCCTTTTAAAATACCACTCTTCCCTCCCACTCTTGTCAACTCCTCACCAGATGTTTTCTGCATCTAGTGTTCAGTTGAGTTTTTGACTCTGACGAAGACCGCTTGTTACGGTTGAAAGATCTTAGTCTTGTTTTCCCATTTCTTATTGTGGTTTGATCATTTATATATATATATGATCAAACCACAATAAGAAATGGGAAAACAAGACTAAGATCTTTTAACCGTAAGAAGCGGTCTCTGTCAGAGTCAAAAACCCAACTGAAACGATATATGTATATATATATATATGATCAAACCACAAAAAGAAATGGGAAAACATGACTAAGATCTTTCAACCATAACAAGCGGTCAGTTGGGTTTTTGACTCTGACGAAGACCGCTTGTTACGGTTGAAAGATCTTAGTCTTGTTTTCCCATTTCTTCTTGTGGTTTGATCATTGATTGTTATTTCACGTGTTTATGTGAAATCTTTTTGTATATATATATTCGTAAAAGTTGGAAGCAGTCCTTCTTCAATGCATGCTTTTAAAAACTGGATGTATGTTTCCATTTGGTTCAATTTCGCCTTATATTTTTCCAAATTACGAAATTTTTTCTTTAATTCAGAGCTCAACTTAAAAATTAAATGACCATAATTTTTTAATTTGTTATTGGACATGTTTCGGTGTTTTTTGCTGAAGATGGTGGATGTAACACCGAAACATGTCCAATAATAAATTAAAAAATTATGGTGATTTAATTTTTAAGTTGAGCTCTGAACTAAAGAAAAAATTTCGAAATTTGGAAAAATATAAGACGAAATTGAACCAAGTGGAAACAGAATCCAGTTTTTAAAAGGTATATATATATATCAAAAAAATTTTTTTGTTACATTATTTATAATACATTTGCAGTACAGTCATCAGTGAGCACGCAAGCATCTGGGCTCTCTGGCTCCATAGCTTTATATTAGAAATAGGTAAAACCGTCATACCTCGTAAGATGGCAATAGTATACGAGGTATGACGGTTTTACCGTCATACCGTTAGTGGTATTAACAATATGCATGTATCCATAGCTTTACTTCATTGTTTATGTTATTCAAATTTTAAATTCAAAAATTTGTTTGTTACGTTTATTTTTAATATATTACTGCTACTGTCATCGGCGAGCATGCAAGCCAGTGGGCTACCGTGGCTTCATACCGTTAGTTTATTCACAGTGTTTATATTATGCAAATATAAAAAAAAAAATGTTTAATTACTTGTAACTTGCAAACCTACCTGTCTTTGACGGAATCAAAAATTCGATTGTACTTGGTATTCCAAAATATTAGAAATTATAGAATAGTAGAAAATACCATTATTAGTGTAGTGTTAAACAAATGCTTCTGTATACACCACATTAGATGTCTGTCCTTCAGGTTGATGGAAAATCACGTGTCCCGTTGCACAGTTTTGGGGCACTCACGTTTCGTAACATGAAATTTGTTACTGCTAATAAATTGCAGCATGATTGGTGCTCCAAACCTACTTTAAGTTTTTACTCATGAGGAGGCAGTCAAGGAGAAATGAATTCAGAATCAAGAAATTCAGTTAGATAATGAACTGCTTCCTCATCACTAATCACTCTCTTTACTGACTTGTAAGTTTTTCCTCTTTATGATATATGGTAGCGTCAGAACTTGTTTGTTGATTTTTCCTGCCTGTTCATATTAAGGGTTAACAATTACTCGTTCACAAAACTATTTATTCATAATAGATAGTACAGTCTTAACTCTGGGAAACACCTTTTCAATGATGTCAAAGACGTGTACGTGTACGTGTACGTGTACGTGTACTCGTAATATATGCATATGCTGAATATGTATATTTTGAATATGTATTTTCAAAACAAACATGTCTCTGAAGTTAGGAAAATACAGCTTAAAGCCCCATAACTTCGCTTCTGTACTGAATTATGAATCTATTTAGAGCCCGTATTTTAAGTTAGGCACAGGCAAATCCAGTGTCAAAGTTTCAGCTCGCTATGTCTCATGGTGGCTGAGTTTACTTGTGACAAACGTTTTTGCTTTAAACGTCCATAACTTCACTTCTACGTTGAATTTCCAATCAATTCAGAGGCTATATTTTAAGTTAGACGTACACAACTTACTGTAAAAGTTTCAGCTTGATATGTCTTATGGTGGCTGAGTTTACTTGTGACAAAATTTTGCGGACAAACCGACAGACATTTTTCTAAGGGTGGATTCGGTTTCCCCAATATATGAAACGTAATGAAAACTTGAAATGAGTCAGTTCTAAGCAATGTAGAGACATAATCATTATTTTATTTATATAGATTTCTTGTGAATCATGAAACCGAATAATGTTTATATCTACATATACCCATAAGTAGAAGTGGTGAAAATTTTATTCCTATTTAGGAAGAATCACTAGTCAGTTTTTGAACTATCTGATTCCCGAATATCCTGCTATATCAAAAGTAGCACTTCACACATGCTGTCATTTCCCACTAGTTACTTATGTGAAACTAGTTTTCCTTTTAAACTGCCATAGAAACCAAATACCGAAGTAGACTTAATGCTGGGCTAACTTCAGAATCAAACTCTCAACTATAAAGCCAAAAATGATTACAAAACAAAATCTGTGCTAAAATTGCTAGTAATTCTGTTTTATGTGTTATGCACTTGTGGAAAATATGGAAATTAAAATCTTTTAATTTTGAATTTTTATTGCAGTGTTTTGAAAAATACACATTGCAGTAATATTACTTTTTTAATTGTTTTTAAACATACATACTACTTAAAAATGCATCTGAAAACATTGATATTATGATTGTATAAAATCATTAGAATCTGGGGTTCCCGGGAAAGTTACTAGAATCAGAAAGGGTTCCGCGCCGAAAAAAGTTTGAAAAACTCTGGCCTAACCGAACTAATCAAAGTTACGTCTCATCATGCTAAGACATATATATCTATTTGTTCATTGGTCATGTCCTATGTTACTTGTCATCAATTTCTTTATGTATACTTTTACATGCATTGTATACCATACTTTATACATATTACCTCTATTAAAAGTTAAATGGAAGTTATTGTAATTTGATCCATCAACATCAAACAAAGCATTAGTTCATGTAAATTTTTAATTTACATTAAAATATTAATATTAATGTTAGCATTAATAAAGCTAATCTAAAATAATTTCTTTACAATTCTTAAATAAAATTGACTGCAATTAAATTAACAGTACATAATTAAATTTCTTAGTCTAGTTGTTTTATATAATTTTACTAATCATTCCTATTAATTAATTGAAATGAGTCAGTTTATTTCTGCTGCGTATTTTATGCTGCGTTCAAACTACTCACCAGTTAGAGATATACTTCTCTCAATTATTATTTGTAAAATGCGTCGAAATTTATTTGTTTAAGGTAAATTAGGTGGTCTTCAACTCGTTGCGGTTAGTTGATCAACAAAATTCTTGAAATGAATATAAAACAAGTAAGATAAATATCTAGTTAATAAAATAAATAATTAGAAATTATAAACTATGACATTTTTAAAAAATAATAATTTTAATTTTCTAGTTAAATGTTTGATCGAAGGTTACCTCGTTGGAATGTTAAACCTATAAGCTTGCCGCCATCTTTAATTGCCATCTCCCATCTCGCTTCCACTCTCCCTCCATCTCTGTCACACATCCCCCCCTCCCTACACGCTAGTATTCATATCCTGCTCCCTGTTTCTTCTCCCTCTTACACGCTATATCTCACCTTCCTCTCACACTTCACCTCTGATCTTTGGAACAATTAGTTAATTATAATAGTTTTTCTTTACTAATTAAGTAAAGTATAGTGATCGTGAAAAAATTCGATCTCGAGATTTTGACGGAATTATATGTTTTGAGGTCCGAAATGTGGTTTTATGAAGTTTTTTCGATGATGTCTGTGTGTATGTGATTGGATGGGTGGGTGGTTATGTTAGCACTGCTTGTTACCACGCTGCGGTCCAAAATCTATGATGGATCAAGTTGATATTTTACACAAAAGTGGGCCTTCTAGAGTAGATGATCTCTATTGTTTCGGAGGAATGGGAGAGTCACTTTTTTTTGTTAAAAACCGGTTTTTAGAAAACGTTTTTTTCTCCTAAACTGCTAATTCTAGAGTTTTGAAATTTTGGCATTATCTTTGAGATAACAAATGGAATAACGAAAAATTTGTCCCATAAAATGCTTTAATAAATCTATATATTGCACTCTTGAGCAAAAATTAATATCAGTTGTAATTACTTTATCTTTGTGAATTGTATTATCTTTCCATGCTATTGAAATGTGACGAATGGATTCTTTCCTCAAAAAGAGGAGTTATGTTTGTTCACAAATATCCAGTTTTTTCACCATTCTGGTCTAATAGTTCATATTTATTATTTTCAAAAAATAGAAGCTCCAAACTATAAAAGTTTTAAATTATACTGAATAGGTTTTCGCTTTGATTTGAGTATGAAAACTGGCTAATTATTAATATATTTTTCTCAATATACATTCATTGCAACCTTATAACAGAGTACAAGAAGCAGTAAAAAATATAGCACTCATTTAGAGAAAACTGCTATACTGACGCTCCCCAACTTACGAACGAGATACGTTCCGGACAGTCGTTCGTTAGTTGAATTTGTTCGTAAGTCGTACAAGTAATTTTTTTTTATAGTAAAATGTATTTTTAGGGCTTATACAAGTAACCTGTATGGGTTTATACTGCATTTAAACAACACTACATAGTAAAAAAAATATGCTTTATAAAAATGTGCGGAGAGAGAGAGAGCGCGCATCAGTTAAGGGGAATTGAACGAAAAAACCGGTTTTTTTTTCAATTGGGTGGTTTTCGTTTTGTTTTCATCATAAATGATGCTGTAGCACTGTATTACATGATTCATTTGGTTTGCAACCTTCGTTCAGTGCTCAACATTTAGGTCCTGTTGCTCGAACATTGCAAGGGTTTTTTCGATACGAGAAAACGCTCAATACAAAAACTAACTTACAGCGTTTTGTTGCTTTTTACGTACTTATAAAATCTGATATATGTATTGACAAGTATGTTCGTATCTCCGAAGGTTCGTAAATCGAATGTTCGTTAGTGGGGGAGCGTCTGTATATGATTTTTGACAAAGGGGAAGGAAAATGATTTTATTAATTACTAAGGAGCCATAAATTTCCCACTATAATAATTTTATAAAAGACCAAAAATGTTCAACATAATTCAAAATTGAAATCTTTTGTTTGAAGATTAATAAATGTAATTAACGTACATCCTTAATTATAAATTATCTTAAAACCACATTTTTTCTTCAATTTTTTTCAGAGAAAATAAAAGTATTTTCTAGTTTCTTAATTGAAAATTTGACTTAAATATTCAATGTAGAAAGAGGTCAAGTAAACCATATAAGAAATCCACTGTGAACTATTTGAACAAAAGCAATGTTCTCTTGTAGGAGATTATTTCGTATCAAGAAATTTTCACTTTGGGTTTTTAAATATGTTATTACTGCTTTAGTTATACTGATGAGATTATTTGCATCAGTGTGTGATATACAAAAATAAGCTTACATAATGATAAGTAGATCAATCACTTTGTGTACTATCTGAGGAATGAAAGACTAATAAACATCTCCCATGTATTTTACATTGTTTACATTGACTTAGAAATTGTTTGAGTGAATCCACTGAAATAAAATTGATATTTATAATGGAAGAATTTAAATAGCTCATTGACTGATATGAGATATAAGAAGAATAATATATTTGGTTCTTAAAATTATTGTATTTGAATGTATCAGCACACCATAATTGAACATTATGGTCGTTTTGGTTACAATGATATGATGCAAAATATTACTTCTAAAGAGATAGAGGCGAGAGAATGCATGAGGGGTTTTATTTTTTATTTCTATAATGAAGTTCTTATAAGTTGTTCAATCCGACACGTACTCATACGACACAGTATGAGTGGATTGTATTGTATCTTTCTATACAAAAGAAGTTTCTTATTTATTTAATCTAAGCGTTTTGAACACTTCGTGTTCATAATCAGGTATCATCCAATAGGAGCAGTGGAGTGTCACAACTATGAATTTGTTACGATTACAATTCTCTGCTATAATAATGCTACTTACATTATGTACATGTAGATAGATATCTATCTATGTAGTATACTTATAAAACTCTGATGCCGATTTTGTTTATTTGATTTCTTGCCACCGTGCATTGTCTCAATAAATAATAAAATATCAGAATAATATTAACCGGTTTTATATTTTCTGGTTAATATTAAACCCTTATCGTACGTTACATCCTTTGAATGCCCCAACTTTCTCTGTACGTATAGTATAGATCTGGGTGGGTGACACTGTGCTCAACAACAAAAAAATAGTATAACTCCCACTTTTCCTGAATTATCTCAGACATCGCAAAACATTTTCTTCGCAGCAGGTTTTGAGAGAGCCATCACTGAGACTGGGTGACAATTAGTGGTTGAGACACAGGTCAAAAAAATTTGACAACTCCACATCTACAACTCATATAAAACAAGATTAAACGGTAGAAAGTTAGGCCGTAAAAAATGTGAAGTCGTATTACTCAGTAATTGATTTATTGATTATTCACACTGCCTGTTTATCATACCCTTATTAATTGACTAAATGAGAACCAATGACAGACGCTGATTAAAGATCCAAAAAACACAGTGCCAACATTTATTCATCCGCCATCTTTGATTTTACACAGCGCATAGAGAAGCAGGCAGTAAAGGTGATGCTTTATTATTTCCGTAATATTTTGTCTGTTAAATTACAGTTTTTTTTTTGTAAATGCTAGATTTGCAATAGAGAAATGTTTGAAATTGTTTATTTTTAAATCTATATAAATAAAATAATGATTTTGTCTGTACATTGCTTAGAACTTACTCATTTCAAGTTTTCTTTACATTTCATACATCAGAGAAACCGATTCCACCCTTGGAAATTTTTCTCTCGGTTTGTCTGTTTGTCCGCAAAACTTTGTCACAAGTAAACTCAGCTACCATAAGACGTATAAAGTTGAAACTTTTACAGTAGATTTGAGTAGGTCTAACTTAAAATATAAGCTCTGAATTATTTGGAAATTCAACGTAGAAGTGAAGCTATGGACGTTTAAAGCAAAAACGTTTCTCACAAGTAAACTCAGCCACCATAAGACATGGTGAGCTGAAACTTTGACACTGGATTTTTGTATGCCTAACTTAAAATACGGGCTCTAAATAGATTCATAATTCAGTACAGAAACGAAGTTATAGAGCTTTAAGCGTATTTTCCTAACTTCACAGATAAGTTTGTTTTGAAAATACACAAGTGTGGCAAGTAGGTATTGTTAGTTGATTTTAATTTCATTGGAGATATGAATATATTGCGTATTTGACATCTTTGAAAAGGTGTTTCCCAGAGTTAAGGATGTACAATCTATTAAGAATAAATAGTTTTGTAAACGAGCAATTCTCAACTCTTAATATTAACAGGCAGGAAAAATAAACAAACAAGTTCTTAAGCTATATCATACCGAGGAAAGAACTTACAAGTCATTACAAGTAAAGAGTTTGGATTAGTGATGAAGAAGCAGTTCATTATCTAATTGAATTTCTTGACTCTGAATTTATTTCTCCTGGACTGCCTGCTCATGAATAAAAACTTAAAGTAGTAGCACCGATCATGCTGCAATTTAGTAGCAGTAACAAATTTCATGTTACGAAACATGAGTGCCCCAAAACTGTGGAACGGGTCACTACTCTGAGTACGTGCTGTACACAGATATGCCATAGAGGTGGACATAATGACTGGATGTGGTATTGGGGAGTCTGTGTGTATACCACGCATACCATTGATTCCGAGTGACTGTCTGTTTCCGTTGAAATGATTGCAAAGTCCCGTCAGAGTCTATTTCGCAATGACGTTAACTAAGTCGCAAAGGGAGACTTTATCTAACGCAGGAATTCAAGTTAGCGAGACCAAGTTTTTCTCACATGGTCATCTGTAGTTTACTTGCTCAACAGTCAGAGGTTTCTTCTGTTTGTTCTTCCATGAACCTGAAGGACAGACAGCTAATGTAGTGTATACAGAGGCATTTGTTTAGTACTTTATTAGCCATTAACACTGTACTAATAATGGTATTTTCTACTATTCTATAATTTCTAATTATAGTATTGGTATAATACTATAATTGATATTTTGGAATACCAAGTATAATAGAATTTTTGATTCCGTCAAAGACGGGTACGTTTGCTAGTAGAAAATAAAGGAGTAATTTAAATAATTTATTTATTATTAATGCGGCACAGCTATCTCATTAATGGTACTATTGATAAAATGCATTTTAATTTTCCCTTTTTTATTTGTTGTTCATTTTATTTTTGTCTCTCACAAAGAGTAGCGAATAAATTTTGGCGTCAAAAATGGGTCGTGATGTAAAAAAGGTTGAAGATCCCTGAGCTATTCGAATATTGTCATCTTTCTCATTTCAGCATTGAATAACTATCTGCACTTCTTAATTATAATTTATCAAGTTAAATTTTTTTCTTATAATAACTTTTTTGATAAAAACTAAACAGTTAAACGTTGACGGGAATTTTGCCCCGATCATTTAGACTTGATATGGTTTCCACTGTTATTTTTTTTAATATTTTAATTATAATTATTCCCTCATATATATATATATATATATATATATATATATATATATATATATGGATTAATTTACCACAATGAAAACAATTTTTTAAAAACAATGCTCTAAGGCCTTTCGTTAACACATCTTCGGAGAGCAAGTGAACTAAAAAAACAATAAATACTTGTTAACTTGGCTGATTGAAATTTCCAAAATTGATGGCAACCCTGAATGTGTTTAATAATGAAGTCTTCATCTGTTAAATTATCCCGTTAATCAAACTTCATCTAATTTGTAGAGTCCTAGGCTATTGTTCATCAACCTCTCATAAAAGTTCTTTATGAGGGCACTTTCTACGATATTTCTTCTTCTTTCTGAAGATACGTATATTAATTCATTTGCTTCATTCCAATTAATCACATGATTACTGTCTCTTATGTGAATGAACAAAGCACTCTTTTCGTCCTCTCTTCTGATGGAGTATTTGTGCTGTTTTATCCTTGTAAGAAGACCTTTGCTCGTCTGTCCAATGTAAGACATTTCACAGTCAGTACATGGTATCCTGTATACACAACAGTCCTTTCTTTTTGGCTTATTATTAACAAGTCTGTTAAACAAGTTACCATCATTACTGAACACAACAGAAACGTCCAATCTTTTCATAAATGAAGGCATATCTTTCAAACAAGGACTGTATGGAATGACTAACAAATTCCTTCTTGTGAACTGTTCTTCATTTTTTAATATCATGGATTGTTTCACCTTTTTTATGATATTGTCGATTAACCTTTTTGGATACATTAAAGAATCTGCAATTTTGTAAATATTTTTGATTTCTTCATCTAAAAATTCCTCACTGCAAATTTTGAAAGCTCTTAAGAACATGCTACTAAAAACTGACTTTTTAGTTTTAAGTGGATGAGCCGAGAAGAAATGAACGTAAGATGAAACATTGGTTGACTTCCTATGAATACTGTACTTTAATTTATCACCATTCCTATGTAAAAGTACATCCAAGAAAGGAAGTTTATTATTGTTTTCATGTTCTATTGTAAATTTTATGGATGGTACAACCGTATTGAGGGTATCCAAAAAGGTGTTAACATTTTCATTTTCAGGCCAAATACATAATATATCATCGACATATCTAAACCATTTAGCATTAGTAGGTAGTATTGTAGGTAGGTAGGTGATCTCAAAATATTCCATATAGATATTACTTAAAACTGGGGAGAGACAATTTCCCATAGCCAATCCAAACTTTTGTTTATAAAATTTTTCTTGAAACGAAAAACAGCCATCCAATACACACAAACGAATCAACTCGATTAATTCTGGGATAGAAACTGGTAAATTTTGAACATGTTTGCCTAGTTCTGTCTCTAGGAAATTCAACACATCTTCAACAGGAACATTCGTAAAGAGAGATTTGACATCGAAGCTCACTAATTTACTATTTTGATAACAACAAGAATTTAGCTTTGATAAAAGATCAATATTATTCTTGATGTGACTATTAGAAATGCTACCCACTAATGGAGACAAAACTCTAAAATTAAATTTTATTTTTGTAGTTGAAATTATTAAAATAAATACGTTGCAGGTGTTTTAATGTGTGTCGAGTTGAACATATCAGTCGTGTTGTTGTTTCCTAGAAATAATTGAAGCGGTTGGAGTTGTGAGAAATGGCGTCTCATAATAAATGACTTGCAAACAGCCCCCCCCCCCCTCCATTATTCTAAGAACAGGCCAGCTGCTGTCCTTTCACTACTTTTCTATTTCTCAATTCAGTATATTTCACTTCATTGCTGCCTAATACCCCATATGGTGTTTTTCATCATAGAGTAAGTGGATTTTCAACAATTTTATGGACATTTTAGGGTTTTTTACGTAAAATTCACTCCTGTGCGAATTATTTTCACGTTTGAAAAATGCTTGAAAATCGAAATTAGTTAAAGTCATTCATTGGTATAAAGGAAAATTTATTTAATGTACAATACATATTTATTTACTGTATATTTAACGTGTGTTTATTTGTATAAAATAATTTGTTTTATTGAATAGGTTTGGTTAGGTTGCAGCAGAGCCTGTCCTACGAGAGATCAAACACATAGCATTCTTTTCATTCTGAGGTAAAATGGATAAACCAACAAAAGTCTCCACACAAATGAAGTTTAATTCAACGCGTTTCGAACACTTTGTGTTCATCATCAGGAAGACACCAAAGATGTGGTACTGACGGGTTGGTCAAGTGAAAACAACTGAAACAGTGAAACAGTTCTTTTCACTTGACCAACCTGTCAGTACCACATCCTTCGTGTCTTCCTGATGATGAACAAAAAGTGTTCGAAACGCGTTGAATAAAACTTCATTTGTGTGGAGACTTTTGTTTGTTTATCCATTTTACCTCAGAATGAGTAAATACCACACAATTACGGATTGCACAACTAATGACATAGCATTATGATACCACACAAATAAAATTCCACATTGGGAGTCCTGAATTATGCCCAATTCAAGTGTATTTAGAATAGAATTCTTGAAAGAGCGTGTGACATCGGGACCGACGTCTTAGCGTCCTCTCCGCAGGACGATGTGCCTCCCTCACTCGATTTATTCACCTTCCGCGTTAATCATTTGTGGTTAAATAACATTTTCCTGTATAACATGTTTTTGGTTATTTCAAATTAAAGTCTTAGTTGTAGAATAATTTTCCTACTTAGTTTCCTTGATGATATTTTTTAAGTTAAGATGTAAAGAAAGAAAATCTAAAAATGATGGCAGTAATACATAAAAGTTAAGAAAAATGTATAACTAAAAAAAATCTGGAGTGGCCTACACTCAACTTTACTATAAGTAAATATAATATCAAACTTTTTGGGTATATAATGTCCCATGTAGACATAATATAAATGTCTTTATGGAAGATGTTTATTACCATTTCATTCCTAGAGAACGTACAGATATTGATTGAACCAGTTATCAATATACACGCTTATAACTGTAAACATGTCTATATATTCTGTATTATAACTTATTTTGGTATGTTACACAACTGAATCATTTAATATCCTTGGTATTAGCACAACAGTAATAAGACTTATGTAAATCCAAAAAAAAAAACTTGTTACTAAACAATTTTGTATAGAATAATATGGCTGTGTTTTCTATTTTGATTTATTCACCTGGGGCGCATCGTTCCTCGGAGAGGACGTTACAAACACGCAGACGAAAATACACGCACACGGCCAAACATACACACTACAAACAGCAACACGCACAAATACACAAACGCACAATCACGCACACACACAAACACGCACACGGACGAATACGCGCAGGCTCAAAAAATTCACACGAACAAAAACGCACACGCACAAATCCGACACGCACATAGACGCACACGCACAAACACAAACACTCACAATTACGAACACGCACAAACAAAAAAAATCTGGAGTAGCCTACACTCTACTTTACTATAAGTAACTCAATGTCAAATTTCTTGAGTATATAAAACATAACGTATCATTTAAGCATAACATAAATATCTAAATGGGATATATTTATTAGCATTGCATTCGTGAGGTAGTACAGATAGTGATTGAAGGACATATCAATTTATAAGCTTATTTTTGTACATCACAAATAATTTATTATTTGCAAATAATTTCATTAGTACAACTACAGCAGTAATAACATTTTTGAAAAACCAATGTGAACATTTCTTGAAACGAAATATTATCCTACAAGAGAACATGGCTATTGTTCAAATATCCAGTAGATTTCTTACATTGTTTACTTGACATCCTTCTACATTGAATATTAATGTAAAATTTTCAAATTTGAAACAGTAAAATACCCTTGTTTTCTCTGAAAAACATCTTAAACAGCGAAGAAAATGATGTTTTAAGGAGATTTGTTAATTAAAGATGTACGATAATTACAGTTATTAATCTCTAAACGAAAGATTTATATTTTGAATTATCTTTTACATTTTTGATTTTTAACAGAATTATTATACTGGGAATTTTATGGCTTCTTAGTATTTAATAAGATCATTTTCCTTTCCCTTTGTCAAATAACATATATACAAATTTTTTTTTAATGAGTGTTATCATTTACCTGCACAATATTATTCCTCTTACATCTCTTATAAGTCAATAATATATTTTCATTTTTCCATTAGAAACATCAATTTTATCTCAGTGGATTTGCTCGAAAAATTTCTAAGTCAATGTAAACAATGTAAAAAAAAATACAACAAATTCGACAAGTATAGCAGGTGATCTCTTAGTCTAGGATAAACAAAGAGTTTTTATATCGTTATTGCTCTTTCCCGTAATTGAAACTTCATGATTTTTTTTTGTGAATTGCTAATTTGTTGTTCCATTTTTGGTCAAATTTTCATTATTTTTTAACGAGCTGTTTAGCGTCAAAAAAACATTTTCTGAAAACACAAATCGTACTGTAACGCCCCTTTAGGGAATGTAATTTTAAAAAAAAATATCTCAACTCATTCTCCATATAATGTTCTATTTATAGGCATAGTTTCACTCTTGTCCGTCAAACAGTATGGCTTGTATGGCTCTCACAAGGTTTGAGATTGAATTATAAGTCAAAATTTTTACATTTTATTGAAAAAAAAATATTTCCTGTTGTTTGAAAATTCTGAATATATTTTTCGTTTGTTGCATTTGAAACCTCAAAGATAATGTCCAAATTTCAAAACTCTAGGGTTATCAGTTTAGGAGAAATAAATGTTTAAAAAAAAACGGTTTTTGGCAAAAAAAGTGACTTTCTTATCATGCATAATTCTTCCCAAACAATAGGGATCTTCGTCTTTATGAGGCCCATTTTTTTGTAAAATATCAACTTGATCCGTCAAAGATTCTGGACCGTAGCGTGGTAACAAGCAATGCTAACACACTCACCCACCCACCCACCCACACACACACACACAGACATCATCGTAAAAACGTCATAAAACGACTTCTGGTACCTCAAAACATGTAATTCCGTCAAAATCTCGAGATCGAATTTTTTCACGATCACTATACTTTACTTATAGTAAAGTAATACTTATAGTAAAGTAATAACAAGTGCTGTTCTAGGGGAGCAAATTATGGCTCATTTATTTTTTGGCACACATTTGGTTTTTGAAATGGGCGAGTCATATTTGGTTGTTGATTCTAGATTGGGATTCCTAAATTTTGCATAAATCAAATGCATTTAGATTTGGGGATCTTAACCGAGACCTGATATCGTGCAGGCTCGAGACCGACGGTTTAACGTGCTCTCCGAGGGACGACGTGCTCAGATTTATTCACCTCCCATGTGAATAAATCGAGGGCCAGAGTAGGTATCGAAGCCAAGACCTATCAGTTCAGAAGCGATTGCGCTAACCACTGAGCCACGCTGGCCCCTATATATTCGGTAGGTAACAATCATGATCAAGCAAAGCCGACAATCAATCAAAACTGGGAGAGCTTTGGGGTCACATAGAGACTTCGGAAGGCGAGGCTTGCACAGAGACATGTCAGCGTGCACTAAAATGTTTTATTTAAAACATTTTCTAATACTTATTTTATCTTTAAAAGACAGTTTATTTCCTGGGTTTATTAATCGATTACGTGTAAAAATTCTATATCGATTTGTACATAGATTTGAACGTTTCTGATCGATTATAATAAATTTAACATACGGACACCAGTACAACAACATAGAAACCAATTTCAGTATATCGATCTACGTTAATCATTTATCAATTGATAACGATTAATGTACAACTATTAACAATAGTGTTTTTCAATAACTATAAAGTTTAATTTTGTTTAATTCTGACTTTCGATTGATTCTGGAAGTTTTTTTTACACAATACTAGTTATTCTGTTATACGCATCATAATGAAAAACATGATAACGAATGATAACAGAAAAAAACATTTTCCCTCAATTGCTAACCTGAATTAGAAAAATTTTCTATTAATTAGAAAAATTAATTTTAAAAAAATTACTGCAAGAGACAATTTAGTTGTAAAAAGTCGAAACTCAGCTTATAATGACAACTTGGAGTACTTGTTTGATTGGCTTACTTGAGCATATATTGAGAAAATTTTATTCGAATTGAATTAAACAGAATACTTTGAAGAATTGTTTTATTATACAATTTTAATTAAAGAAATTTGAAGATATTCCAAAGGTTTAAAACGATACTCAAGAAGAATAAAATTCTAAAAACTATGATCGTGAATCATATTAATTGCAATTGTTTGGAGTCTGTGATCCGTCTACTTTGTGAATGTGTGTTGGTGTGGGGGGGGGGGGGGGGGGTATTTTGGAAACATGGCGAGAACCAAGCGGATTCCCCCCTCCCCTGCCATAGTTCTAAACTGGACCAGCAATTCTTGTACTTGTCAGCCATTACTGTTATTAAAGACAATTCGTTACCGAGTGTAACTATTCTTTGACAAGGCATCACAAAAGTTATTCCATAAACACTAACCACAGTTTTATTCAACCTTCAAAAATACGAGGTTGATTCAACCCTAAAAATTAACTTTAAAAGACAACAGAATAAGTAATTTATGTTATATTAACCATTTTGAATAGTTATTTATTTTTCACAAGTAGTTCCAAGGGCTGTCGATCGCACCCTGAACATACTTAATACTAGTCCCTAGTAATGTTTATCCTCTGCTTCTTTTACATCACTTTCAAAGTCTTTTGTACGTCTTGGTATTCTTTACTAAGTTCCATATTGTGTAGTGTTATCGCACATATGTTTTGGTGTTATACCTTAATATCTGTGATATATACCCCAACATGTTCACACATCTGTGCAAGAAATAAGTTTCAAATAATAACAGAAACATTAGCATTTGAGATTTGACTTAAGCCTGGATGTCTTACAGAGTCCGAGTACTCTCCTATCAGACGTTCGAATATTCTATACATATTTTAATCGTACATATATATATACATATATAATCGATAACAAGATTTCACATAAACGCGTGAAATAATCAATGATCAAACCACAATATGAAATGGAGAAAAAAAGAGACTATGTTTGATCATTGATACGAGTATATACATATACATGAAATATATTACTGGTCATTATCATGGAGTTAGATTAGCATCAATGGATACCAATATCAGCCAATGATTGAACATAAAATTGTTGGTTTGTAAGAGTCGTGAATGATGTATGTTTTGTGGGTTTACCATTTTTATCGGCAGTTACTCAAATTAAATTAACTAGTATAGTGAAATATACTAACTAGTTTCCCGTAATTGAAAGTTCATGAATATTTTTTATTCCATTTTCGGTCAAATTTTCATGAGTTTTTAATGAGCTGTTTAGCGTCAAAAAACCATTTTCTGAAAACAGAAATCGTACTTTAACACCCCTTTGTTGAATGTAATTTTGAAAAAAAATATGTCATCTCATTTTCTATATAATGTTTTATTTTTAAGCATAGTTTTATTTTGATCCGTCGCTCTCACAAGCTTTGTGATTGAATTATAAGTCATAAATTTTACATTTTATTGAAAAAAAAATTATCCGTTGTTTTAAAATTCTGAATATATTTTTCGTTTGTTTCATTTGTAACCTAAAAGATAATGCCAAAATTTCAAAACTCTAGGGTTATCAGTTTAGGAGAAAAAAATGTTTTTTAAAAAACGGTTTTTGTCAAAAAAGTGACTTTTTCCCGTCATGCATAATTCTTCCCAAACAATAGGGGTCTTCTGCATTATGAGGCCCATTTTTGTGTAAAATATCAACTTGATCCATAAAAGATTCTGGACCGTAGCGTGGTAACAAGCAATGCTATCACACCCACACACACACACACACACACGCACGCACACACACACACATACACACACATACAGACCCACACACAATCATCAAGAAAACTTAATAAAACGACTTTTGGGACCTCAAAACATGTAATTCCGTCAAAATCTGGAGATTGAATTTTTTCACGATTACTATACTTTACTTATAGTAAAGTAAAAACCGTCCAGAGTCAATCCAAAGTCGGAATTTTACAAAATTATTCTTTCAAGTTTTTGCAAAATATTTGTTTGTTAATGCAGTTGTCCGTTTCATAGAAACACCAAATTTTAATAAACTCTACTGTCTCGAAAAGTGACTTTCAAATGATCCAGTATTGTACCTTTTAGAAATAATTATTTGTTTTGTAAGTAGCCGAGAGCATGAAATCGGTTGGGCTTGTTCCTAGAAGTGATTAAATGAAGGTATAATGTTAAATCAAACAAACAAACCCCCACTCCAAGTAATATGTCATGGCTGCCAGTTAAAACCGTTCCTTCATTCAGTATCTCACTTCTGTGGCTGTCCATTACTTTGTTGGGTAGAAAAAATCATGAAGTAAGTGAATATTACAAGCATATTTGATATTTTAAGTCAAATTACGTTTTTAAAAATGATTTTTACCTTTATGAATGTTTTAAAATTAATGAAGTTAATATATCACATTTTTATTACAGTCTAAAACAGTTGTTAAATAGTTGACTTGATAGTAATTCACTTTCATATTGCCACCGTACATAGAGAAGTAGACATTAAAGGCCATTTTTTTTTTATTTATAAAACTATTCTATTAGGTCTTTCTCTTTCATAATATTATATTTAAATTTTTATAATTAGCTTGGTTTGTTTACTTCTAACATTTTTAATTAGAATATCAATATTTTATCCCATATGGTTGGGTGGGTGGGTGTATATCCAAAAGCTTGTGTACACGGTACAGTCCACAACCTTTGGTGGATCAAATTAATATTTTAGACAAAATTAGGTCCCATAATGTTCAAGAACCCTACTTTTCAGGAGCAATTATGGATTATAGTACATTTTATGTTTGCACGAAATGTTATTTGCAGAATACAAATAGAAATATATAAGGAACTTTGATTTTTCTAATTTATTTCTTTGTTTAGTTAATGAAATTCTTGATTCTTGATTCATCTTGTTTTAATCAGAGAAGGAATCAATGAAAGAAATGTTAAAAATTTCAGAATAATAAAAAGGTAGCTTTTAAATAAAATGTATAAAAGTTGACTCATGATTATATGCTAAAGCTTTTGAGGGGTTTAAAAATCATTATTTTATATTCAATTTTAATTTTTTTTTTTAATAATAGTGAATGTTGAGTGTAGGGTACTTCAGATTATTTTTAAAGAGACCTTATTAAATAGTCCTTTTAAAAGAAGTAGGTAACACTGTGAAGGAAATAATTTATATGGCGTTGCTTTGAGTAACGTCATAAGCAAGTCATTGGGCCACCATTGCCCAGTTAAATTAGGCGACTGTAGTGTTTTAATTATTCCTCAAAAATACGAGAAATTATTCTCTCAAGGAAAATATTAACTTTAAAATCACCTCAAATAGTAAGTACGAAATGGTTCTCAGTTGTTTAAGTATTTATTATTGTTGTTTAATTTGTTTAATATTAATAACAAATGAAAATCATAAGCTAAATACTTAGTGACTATCTCCCGACAATATGGCTGTTTGAAATCTAGGTTAATCGTCCTTTTTAGTTAAACTATTCTTTTTTTTTTCACATATTATATATATCAACATTTTACATGTACTTGTGTTTCTTCAAATTTTCAAAGAACATTTTAAATAAGATATATCAACAAAATATAAATTCATATGGTCTATTTATTAAAAAAGTTAAATATCTGCTTTGAAATTATTTTTCATAAATAATGTAAACCGTATTTAATTTTAAATTTAAATTAAATCTTAATTAAATTTATTAAAATTTGGTGCATTGATTGAACTCCAAATTTGTTTTTCCCTGAAATAATAATACAAACTCAGAGATTAATTAGAACAAAAAAAAAATAAATTTAAAACAATATGTTGAATTTACAATTCAAACTCTACCACATATACACCTTTTTTTGTGGTGATGTTTGTGTAAAAATGAAAATAAGGTAATTCAACTGAATAAAAAACTTGTTTGTCAAAAGTTCTTGGAATTTAAAACCAATAAAGGTTGTTCTCAGTTAAAAATAATTATACTGATTTCAACAGATAATAAAGCTTGCAGATTCATTCAGTGATGTGAATTAATTTATTATAAAATAAACTTAAAAATAATCATTTCATGAAGTCAGTAACAGTAATTACTGAATTATTTTATTAATTAACAATGATATTTCTATTTCCTTGAGAATAAGAAACCTGTTTTAAAGTAATTGTAAAGTTTACAATTTTGACTGAAGAAATATTAAATATTATGGATGATATCTATACTAGTGTTTCAATCAAATTTATTTAGTTTTTGAAGGAAAATGCAGTTTCAGTGTTTAGTTTTTAAATTATATCTCTAAATTAGATAAAATTAATTGTAACTTTTAACAATTTCTCAGTTTATTCAGGTTTTTGTTTGTGTTGAGTTTTGATTCTGTGTATGATTAAAGTTCTAAAATATGAAAGAAATATCATTAATAACCAGGAATGTAAAAATTACTTTCTTAGGAAGATACTTTTTAAGTGTTGTAATTATTTATTTTAGAATAGTTAAAAGAGTAGATTGTTTAAATTTTTACAGTTATTGATATCCAAATTGAAACATTTCTTCTGACTTTTAATTATTTAACTGTTCGGCAGTGAGTTATTATAAATACATTTATAACAGTTCATGTTATTAAACTTTATTAAAATATACCAGTAAGTTACAAGAATTAAGTGTTATAAGTGTTAATCATTATTGAATTGTGTTATTAATTAATAGCAATGATAAATCAACTTCATTAAGGATAAGAAAATTGTTTTATGCTATTAGAAATGAATTAATGAAAATATTAAGACATACAATAATCAAATAAATAGTTAGAGTAAGAGTTGTACAGCTTTTGAAGTTTCTGTTTATTCTATATTATAATTTATAGTTCATAAGACAAATATGGAACATATTATAATTGCAAACTTGAAATAATACAGATGGTACCCTTTTCATATTTGAAATTTTATTTAAACTTCAATATTTATTCAAATTTTTTTTATATAACTGTTAAGGTCTTGCTTAAATGTCACTCATTAAAGTTCTGCTCTAGGTTTAACAAATCTCACTGAAATGTTTTATGAACTTAATTTTGCATTTTTTTATTTCATTTACTTTTGCATTTAATTTCTTTTCTTTTATTTTAAATTATTATTTCTACAACTTTAGTTGTAACTTTTAGTTGTAACTTATAATTTATTCTTTCATCTTCATTATAATGCTAAATGAAGTAAATTTAATTATAATATTTGAATTTGTAGGATTTTCTTTAGTTTCTGTTACTTTCTCCTTAATATTTTTCCTTATTATTATTATTATTAATAAAATAATAATTATTATTTTTTAACTTTTCAATGTTTATATTTCCTCATTTTCTTCAGTTTCACTTATTATTTCACATACTAGTTTATTTTTCTTACTTGACTTGAACCGGGCAAGCGTGTGACAAAAACTGTTCGTCTCCAACCGTCGCTTCGCAAGTGCGCTTGGTGTCCCTATCTCAACTCTCCTCATGACGGCTCAACCGAAAATTAGAGACAGTCAGTGTATTTCTTTCTTTGTTCAGTGTCTATGGTTTACTGTCAAACGTATATATATATAT